>JAPYZI010003889.1:0-15820 GCA_030523105.1 Ophioninae sp. A BG-2022a | reverse complement strand
ATTTTTTTCCCCCCCAGGGGCCGGGGCGTTTTTTCCCCCCCCCCCCCCCCCCCCCCTCGTCCATCGAAAATGCTTCTTGCTTGATTGAAAAAAAAGAGCGTGCGAAGGAGTGCTGCAAATTTATCACGAGAAAGTTGAAAAAAGAAAAAAAAATAGAAGAAAACGGCAATAAAGCTGGGAAGGTAAAGAGGGTGGTTTGGGGGTGTCTCGAGCAGATTGGAAACTAGTCGAGAACAATGATGGAGAATTGGATGAAAATACAGGAGCAAATAATTCTTTGATGCGTGCCCTCATCAGTCTTGATGGCTCGTGTGGGAATTCCAAAAACACGTACGGTTTTTATTTGTTTTTTTTTTTTTCGAGGATATTGGTATGACGAGGGTGAAATTTTTCGGGACGCTGGTTCGGGGTCTTGGGAAGATCGAGGTTTTTTTTTATTGAAAAATTATGGAAAATGGTGGAGTAATCGTCGTTTGAACGAAGAACCGTCGTTAATGCTTGGCTGGCTGATAAAAAGAGATAGAGTTTTTATATAAATATTGAATCCAATTATGAACGATTTTCTACTCTTTTGGATAGTTAAAAAATCACAAAAGTTATGTAAAAAATCGTTTGGGTTTGTTTGGGTTAAGTGATGTGAAAAATTGTTTGGTTTTTAAAAAAAGAACAAAATATATATGGCAATTGAAAACAGAAAAAAGACAAAATTTATTTTTTTTTAAAGTATTTAAAAAAAGAATATTGTTTTTTTAAAAACTGAAATAGTTTTCGCGCATCATTATTTTGAGGAGAATGATTTTTTATGTCAATCGTCAGTCAGTAGTACCTTAATGTTAGGTGCGTTTGGAGGAAATGAATCCAAGGTCGATCGTGCCAACTTACTTGGTTTCATTTTGGGTTTGAATTATTTGATAAATTGCTTTAAACTGCTACTTTCATTTGAATACTTCTAAACCAAAAAAAAAAAAAACTTATATCGTCATGCTTCAAACATTTCTATTTGTATGAGCTGGGTTATTTAGAAAGCTGAAATTTGATTATTTTGAATATTCTGAAACCCAACCTTCGAGAAAGTGTATTTAAAAAAACCTAAATTTAATTTAAATCTTAAACATAAAAATTGAATCCGAAAATTCTGAAATTAAAAAAATTAACATATATATTGATAATGATTAATACATAAATACAATGTAAGTAAATAAATATTTAATTGCCATTAAATATTTTTTTAATTTCAATAATTTTATGAATATTCAAATTTATCCAAATATTTTATTTAATTGAAAGAATTTGATTAATATAAAAATAATTAATATATTTGAGTCAGTGATACCAAAAAAAATGTAATAAAAAATTGTAACAAAAGCTGTTCAATTTTACTGTTGCAAGAGAATTTCGATAAATCGTGGAGTTTGATGAATTTGGGGCGAAAGTATTGAAAAAATGTTGGAACCGTGGAGAAATAAAAGGGAAGAGGAAGAGAAGGTTCGGTCTCGTATGGTAGAGGAGGGAAGACGAGGACTCGGGAATGGTCGAAAACAAAAGCAGGGGTAGCCACGATGAGTGTTGTTTCTAGAACGGGATCTTATTGCCGATCCGGCGCTCTCTCGTTCTCTTATATTTCCAACAGCCATGGCAATGCCGCACGTACCCGCCTCGATATAACTCTCTAATGAAGATGTCGTCGGGAGTTTATCTTTGGGAAGCGGATGCCAGTGACGGCGTCAATTGGGTCGAGCCCCGGAGGGATCACGGCCATTACGTACGAAATCCGAACTCGGTTCGTTAGACCGTTCGATCGCGGTATTTCCACGCTTCTTTTCCTCCCCTTTCAAGCTCCGCTCAATGAAAAAATCAAATCCGACCAAATATGTTTTTTTACGCACTTTATTTCGTTCGTTTACATTTTTTGAAATTATTACATTTCTTTGAAATTATTAAATTTATTTGAAATTATTAAATTTCTTTGAAATTATTAAATTTCTTTTAAATCATTAAATTTCTTTTAAATCATTAAATTTCTTTGAAATTATTAAACTTTTTCGAAATTAATAAATTGATGTTCAGAACAAAGTGTTTTGTGATTGATTAACCCGAAAACCCAAACAAACCCAAACATGTTCTTTTATTAATGTTTTTTTATTTCTTCAAATTTGTTAAGTATTTAACGTTATAAGTTATTAAGTAAATATTAAGTTATTAATGAAATAACTTAAAAAATGATTAAGTATTTAACAAAGTGTTCGGTGAGATTTATAAAATAATAGTTTACTAATAACGACAATTTTCAATAAAAAATCGTAATATAAATATTTCCATTATTGAATTATAGTTCATAATTATAATTAATGAAGGAAAAAATCTCAATTCACTAATAATTATGAAAACTACTGATCGTAGCTACTAATTTTAAAATGTAAAAAGATTAGAAAATATTTGTTTAATGTAAAAATAATAATATTAATAAAGATAATATTGTTAATAATTATAATAGTCCAAACATATGTGAACAATAATAATGATATCGATATCAATATAATAATAGTGATAGTGTATATTTATGTATATATATGATAATAAAAAAAAAATATAATATTGACAGTGATAAGATAAAATGAAATAGAGGAATGACGGTTAAAAAGAAAACATAAATATTGGAGTAATCTCGCAGTAGAAATAGAAATCGTCTTAATTTTATTTTTCGCGATAGTGGTTGGAGAAACATTCGAATGGAGAGATAAAGAGAGGGACTGAGATTAGGTTTTATCAACAGATGACGTGTATGTACGATAACACCAACAACAACAATAATAAAAATAATAACAATGAAGAAGCAATGAAATAAAATAGCGAGAATTTACGTCGTACGGTAACCCTCCCATGAAAATATTAACATCGAAGTGGCATTATGATAAAAACTGAAAAAGATGGTGTTACATTTTATTTATTTGAAATGTTGATGAAACAGCGATAGTTAAACAATTCTAGAGAATTATTAACTAACAGAAACAAACAGTAATAGTTAAGAACTTCTCAATTAATTAAGTAATCCAAAAAAACCCAAACAAACCCAAAAATGAATATTAAAAAATAATAATTGTTACAAATGATTTATTATCGAAAGTATCAAAGAATAATAATTGAAAAAAAAGAATACTTTTACAGAAAGTAACGAACGATAAAATAATAAATGTTAAATAATAAAGAAGCTCCTCTTGAAACGACAATGACTTTATAATAATTAATTTACATTAGAAATTAATTATTACTAATAATTAATTTCTAATATAAATTAATTATATATAAAATATATAAAATAAATATATTTTATTCAAGAATCTCGGAAACCCGAACAAACCCATCCAAAATCGACCAAAACCTATCATTTTCAATTCCCAAAATATTCCATAAACAAATATCAAATAAAATAAAACAACGTCTTCAAAATGATTTTCCCAAGCATTTCAGACGTAACAATTAATAACAAATCTTCTAAAAAACAATTATCCAAACAATTGCTACAAACCAAAAAAAAAAAAAAAAAAACATCGAAAACCATCGCTAATAGTGAAGTGCGAAGAAGAAGAAAAAAAAGGTGAGGAAGAGCCAAAAGTAGACGGATGCGGAGTAGAGGAGTAGAAAAATACTTCCTGAAAAGGAAATTTCAATATCCCGAGGTAACTCGGTCGGTTCGAAAATTTTCCTAGACTATCGGCACTTGTGCGTTTTATTCCAGCCTCCTTGGCTCGATCTGCCCCCGTTCCCCTCCGCGACTCGACGCGTTCGTGACTTCGTGAGATATCGAGGGATCACTTTTTTTTTCAACCCTCGTCCTCTCTTCGTCCCCTTATTCTTTTCGCCTTATTCACTCGGCCTTACCAGTGCCGCGAAAGCTCGTGGCCTCTTGAAAAGCAACCCCCCCCCCTCCAGCGGCCCCTCTTCCCCCTCCATCTCTTTCCTCACTTCATATCCCTCAAAGCACCCCGTCACCCGCGACCCTCCGAACAAGAGGGTATCAGCTAATTTAATTCGTAAACCGAGGGAATATAAAAAAGCGAGAGCTCTCCGAGGTGAGGAAAACCCCGTTGGGTTGGGAGAAACGCGAGGATGAAGGGCTCGAACTTCCTCGAAGGTTGGCACACGCGAAAAAACGAAAAAAAAAGTGAAAAAAAAAGAAGGAAAGGAAACCGTGTATATAAAGCCATTCTCGTTTCAAGAGGGTGCCGCGAGGGCGCACCCTTCGCCCATACGTAGATACTCTCCCCCCTCCTCCCCTCCTACTTATTGCCGTGAAACCACTCTTACTTCGCGCGACGTTTTTTCGACGCTTTTTTTTTCTTCTTTTAATCGTCGACACGGTCTTTACGGCCACTTTTTTTTCCTCTCCCCACCCTTCGACACCCAGAACGCGCAAGATCCCTCCGAGACTTTGTTACGAAATTGGGCGAGGACCAATTTCTTCTTTTTTTTTTTTTTTTTTATTATTGCGATTGAAAAAAAAGTATGGGCTTAACGTTGAATATTCACGAGAATGGTGGGTACGCATTTGCAGCTGATGAATGGAGGTGTGCAGATTTAATTTGGGCATTTTTTGAAAAGCTGTTTTTTTATTTATTTTGTAGTTATTGAAATGGATTGAATTAAATATATGGATTGGATTAATTGAATTTAACTTAATTCGACTTATTTAATTGAATTATTGAACGGCATTTATTTAAATTGAATTGTTATTTATTGAATTTAAATTTAGTTCGTTAAATTAAATTGAATTGAACTGAATTTTATTTAATTGACAGACAGTAAATGACATTTTATGAAATTAAATTTATTTGATTGTATCATAGTAAATTAAATTAAATGAATTTAATTTTTTTCAATTAGTTATTTTATTCAACCAAAATATTTGTACAGTTATTTTATATATTTCGTTCTTACTAAATTGAGCGAGTACTGATTTTTTCTGATAAAACAGAAAACGTAAATACGCCCGTTGGGAAATTTCAGACACTCGATAAACATATCGATGTCCTTGGCGTTGAATATTTACGAGTATCGTGATTACGCATTCACAACGAGTACATGAGGGGTACGTACATACAATGTAATACGTTTTTGTTTTTAAAGCGTTGCGTATATTATTTTTGTATTTTTGGTTCATTGAAATCTGATATAAGAATATAAAAATATTCGTTGACTCGTTGAAGCAATTGAATTAAATTAAATTAAACCTCATTAAATTTGATTAAATGAATTTTTTTATTTTTATATTCTTTCAGTTTTAATTTAAAGTTGAGTGAGCGATTGCTTTAATACAATAAAATAAAAAACAGATAAATAGATATGATAATGATGATGATAAATTTTATTATTCCCCAGTAAAAACTATCGAATAATTAAGAAAAGACGTAAATGATAACAACAACAAAAATATAAAAATTTAACACAATAATAACTAAGTAATAATCTGAAAAAAAAACAAACAAAAACGTATTATCAATAAAAAAGGTAGATCCGAAGAGAGATAAATAGATCGATCGATAAATAAATATGTATATAGAAAGATATGAGAAGAAAGAAAGATGGGCTATTTATCCATCTATATCCAATAAATATAAATAAATAAATAAATAAATATAATAATCAAATAAATAAATATAAGTGGATAAATAATTGAATGGACACATAGATAAATAGATCGACAATAAATATGTATATTCAGATGACTGAACAGATACATAGAAAAAAATTGTTTAAACATAAGTGAATAGATATTCAGATAAATAAATAAACACCTAAATTCATGAATCCCTAAAGAAAAATGATAAAAATAAATAGATGGACGAATGTTCAGATAAATAAGGAAAACTGGCGGCTCGCACCGAGCCGCCAGTTTTCCTCGGTTGGATGGACTAATCCACGCGCGAAACCGGATTACGTAAGGTCGGGCTAAGCCACTCGGAGTGGATTCCCGATTTCACTCGTTTTTCCGTAGCCTCCTGTAGTGTACAAGGTTCGGCGTTGACGTCGCGTGGACCTCTCTCTTTCTCTCTTTTCTCGCGTGGAAACACGGCGAGTCCCCGTTCCGCCGGAAGGAGCCAATTCCTGCCAGGAGGCGTTGCGCTCCCGTACTCCGCTGGGGTAAACCGGCTTGCTGTGAAATAGGAGAAAGAGGAAGGAGAGAAAAAAAAAGAAAAATAAAAATAACGTCGCGGATGGCTTCGTGCAGTTGATGCAACGCCATCGATCAGCCTTGGTAACCCGTGAAACGCGAGAAAACCCCTAACCAACTCCCTCCGTGACTTCATAATCATCAACCGGAGTAAGAAACCTCCAGAACCTTTCGTGCAGCCTGGCCAATTTCCCACCAGTTTACCCCACCCCTTTTTCGCCTCGAATAACAAATTCAATCGGACAAATATATAACTGGGGTAAAATTTCGGAAACCGAACAAAAAACGGCCTCGCACGATCGAAATCGTTATTTTTTTTTCCAGCGTGGCGACGAATTAAAACTCGCATGGATACGCAAAAATCGGTACTTTTTTTCGAATTGGTGAAAAATGAAAATCGATATTTCGATAATTGAGAATGTGGATGATTTTCGAATGTTTGTGTTCCTATCTCCTCTCAATTTGAGAACCATCCAGCAAGTCGTTCTCGAGATACCTCGTCTACGACGAAACGTTACGAAAGACGTTCGGCTTTCGCCAGTGGCTGTTTTTTTTTGTTTTTCTGTATTTTGTCTGTGTTTTTTCGTTTAATCTAGTTTCCCTTTTACAGCCAGTATACATTTGACTTGTAATGAATATCTGTTTATTGCTGAATTTTCGGTACTGGCTGTGATTGGCTGATTGATGCTCTCACCGTTCATTTTGGTACAACCAGTATACAGTTTTCTTTTATTTAGGATCACTTTGTTGCTGAATTTTCGGTACTGGCTGTGATTGGCTGATTGATGCTCTCACCGTTCATTTTGGTACAACCAGTATACAGTTTTCTTTTAATTAGGATCGCTTTGTTGCCGAATTTTCGGTACTGGCAGTTATTGGCTGAGCCATTCATTTATGGTTCGTATTGGGATACCCATTATACCGTTTTCTTTTAATTAGGATCTCTATGTTGCTGAATTTTCCGTACTGGCAGTGATTGGCTGATCGATGTACTCATGGTTCACATGCCATTGGTAATTCTTCGATATAGAGAAGAGCAAAAGTGATGGTCGCATATGAACGAGATAGCGAGCACCAAGAATCCTAAAGCTCTCGTGGAAACATCACATAATATTCGCATTAATGGACGAGCGGTTTATCCCCAGTAGCCAGCTTCTCCGCAGCGAGGCGCGTTCAGCCTCTACTTATTTCGTACAAAGCCTGCTTTATGTACCGCTGATTAAAACTCTTTCGCGGCTTCCCTTCTGTAAACCAGACAATATTAAAAAAAAAGAAACAACAAATTTAAAACATCCTCGGCCGAGAATTATTATCTTTTTCATGATTTGCGTAGCACTCTTCGATGAAGGAAAATACAGCAAAAATGAATTATTTTTCGAGAAGGGACAATGGACTGGATCAATACTCGGATGGGTGACCGCTAAAGTAAAATCTGACTAAACTCAAGCCTCTATTGAAGAGTTTTTTCATGACTCTCTAAATTTAAAAAAGCCGAAATAAATAATAATAATAATAATTTGTAGGTTTTTTCGGATTTTAATCGGAAACTTATAGCTCATTTGAATGTTCATACATAACTTTTTCTATTTTTTGTTCCGTGTCGAAAAAAAACCGAAAAGAATCATTTGACAATTAAGTTAATATAATTAGATTTATTTCGAGGTCTTTTGAGTTTAGAAAAAAGATTGTTTTGAATGAATAAAAACAAAAATTAAAAAAAAAATTATTTAAACACAAGCCGAAATAATTGAGCTTTTTATCAAGAAAATATGTTATCGTTGGAAAAAAAAAAATTCATTTTTATTTCGGTTTTGTCAGAAAAGCACAAAAAAATAAATAATAATTTAGAGAATAAGTACGTTTCCGAGACCCCAGGAAAAAAATTATTCTTTCGTTAAGAAAATACATATTTGTTAGGAAAAAAAATTAGCTTTTTGGGTTTCGAAAAATAGCTAAAAAAAAAAATAATAATTTTCAGAATAAACATATTTTCAAGACTTGTGGAGAAAAATGATTCGGATTCTCGATAAAGACTCGTGGCGCATTGTTTTGCATATTCAGTGAAACGAATGCGAGTAGAGGGAATTCCTCTCATTGGTGTCCCCTGGGTAACCGTATATACGTACAACCGTAATAATCATCCTCTTCGGAGTGCAAACACCGAGGTACGGTAAAAGCGGGAGGAGCAGTCGTTTAAAGACAATGAGTCCCCGGAGATGAAGCCGACGAGACGTGCCGCGTCGCCAATAAATATGTAAGTCTGCGAAATTTATTTGCGCCCGGAGTTACCCAGTCAGGGTGGGACTCAGGTGCGAGGCGCGAGACCATCGGAAAAGTGCAGTTTTTTAGTCGTCCCTCTTGATGCCGCGAGGAAAAGAATTTTTCTTTATACCTGTAGACTCTTACCTGCTCGTTTCACCAAAGTTTTTACACTCTACGAAACATCCCAAAGTACGATTTTTCATGACTTACTTATCACGAATCGCTTCCTGTTTCTCATCGCAAAATTGCGGCGATTTTCAAATAAAACTGGACGAGTAGTTGAAAAAAAGAAATATTGTTGACAAGTTGATAAATTATTCGATGGTTTTGATAGAATAATTATATTTGTTTGGGTTAGTTAAGGATTTTTGAGAATTAATTTATTGAGAATTTTTCGATGAATAATTACTCAGTTACGTTATTTATATGAGGACTGATAATAAAATAATTCGTCAATTATTAAAATGAATTTAAATATCCAAAAATTTTGAATAATTGTTGAATGTAATGTGAAAAAACGAAATTCTTAAATATTGGAGACACTTCAGTTTTAGAGAACAATAATACACGAATTGTTTCATAATTTTTTAAACTGATTATTACTGAATCCAGTTCTTTAAATGATTGTTAATAATTAAAGAATTCTTAATTAAGAGTGTAATTATACCTGTACGAAACTTTTATTATCATACTTACATTCAACTTAATTTATTAATTTTATTTATTCATTTATTGTTCATTATCCTTATTATATAAATTTGTTATTCATAGATTTACTATTCCAATCGTACAATGAATTTTCCTTTTTCACGAATCACCCCTATATTTAATATATAATACAAAATAACTGATATTCAATCACATTTTTTATTCTACGTATTTTCCTATAAAAATTATTAACATGATTAATTATTAACATTAAACATAAAAAAATTCGAAATGAAAATGTTTAATTTCAGGTAAATCTACGAGCTCTTTAAAAAATAATAACTACATCGTTTATTAATATTTTTCCGTACAAAAAAAACGTCAACTCGGTAAAAGTACGCTTCAATATTGTGTAAATTTTCGATACGATAATCGCCCCACTCACGCCGGAAAAAAATGTAGAAAACGGTTTTTGTTTTAAGGCTCCCAATGCTTACAAACCTGCCATTGGAAATTTGAAACGAAGTCAAATCTAACGATTTTCTTTTCATTTTCACGATATCTTGGAGCGATGTGTATCAAAGACGTTGATCGAGTGCGCTTGTAATAATATTCGTTACAAAGGGCACGATCCTCCAAATCCGAAATCTGGTCTGCTCACGTACGAGATAGTTATTACCCTTGTGATACGACATCCCATGCTCAGGACAAGGGTTTTGGTTACGTGTGCGTGGGTGTGTAAACGCGTTACCGGATACTAATAGACACTGATGGCATCCATCAGTTGATCGCGGGGCTCCCCCATGCACTAGGCTTGAACATCAGAAGCGTCGAGATGTTTTGAGGGTGGTCCGGCTGAGAGGCCTGTTCTGTGTCCTGGATATTCCCTATATAATAAGGGGTCCTGCCACTCAGCTCCCTATGCGTGGTCAGGTCAATACTCGAAGACCCTGCAACCCCTGCAACTCGATTCGTGGGTGCGGAAAACAAATTTCAACGAAATTACATCGAAATGCAACGAATTGTATCATTATGACGTCAGAATGTGACAAACGACAACGAAATGTTACAGAATGAAGTGAAATGGTACAGAAGATACCAAAATGGTTCGTAAGGCACTAAAATGCTACAGAAGACACCAATGTGTTACAGAAGACGTCAAAACGTCACAGAAGTCACGAAATCGTCTTAGAAATACTAAAACGTCACTGATCCGACAAAAATGTCACGAAATGACGTCAGAATGTTACAAATTCTACCAAAATGTATCATAAAAGAATCAGAAGTCACAAGTGGTACCAAGATGTCACAAAATTACACCAGAACGTATCAAATACCATCAAGATGTCACAAATGATACCGAAATGTTCTAAAAAAACTCTTTAGTGTTACAAAAAAAAAAAAACCAATTACGAAAATGGCGAAAATGTTAAATAAATAAAATTGCCAAAAAATGTGAAACTCTCGAGGAAAAAAGGTGAGACCGATTCGATCTCAGGTCGATATTCGTTCCAACGTTCCTCCTCATCATTCGGTAACTGAAATTCTCAACGAATAAGGATACGTTGGGTTTCCTACGCGTCCTATCGAAACCTCACTGCGGCTGGAATATGATTTATAGTTGCGAGTGTATCCTCGGTGAAACCGTAAATTGCTCGAGGTAGCCAGGGAGCGGCGCAACGATCAGCAAACTCTTCAATTCTTCAACAGCGTGTGCGGTTACAGGAGGAGGTGGGGGAAAAAAAAAGAATCGGACTAGTTTTACTCGCGTTCAAGATTGATGGCTTCCGGAAGAACAAACGCCGGATGGGGGCGGCAGGGGAAGTTCTGGGGGTGGAGAACATCGAAGAATCGTGAAGGAAGTCCGCCGCATGGAAAAAAAAGTAGAGAAAAGCAAAGTATTCGAAATGAGGGTGGGAGAGAGATTTCCTCCGAGTTAGTAGCGCGAAGTGCGTTCGATCAAAACGAATTGACACCGGTGTTACTTGGTAATGCAATGGCTCGTCGTAATGCAATGGAATCAACAATCTCCCCCTCCCCCTCCCCCCCCATCTACTCTTAACAATTCCCGAATTGTGAGTTCCACCTTCTATTGGAAACCTAAACTTTCAGCTCGCAACAGTTGTTCTCTTATATATTACTTTTAACGAAGATTTATTACTGCAGCACCGATATGGCCTCTTATAACGTTCCTCCTGATAATTCGATGATGGAACTGTGCCTCCTTCGATCGTTGCTTTCCTTCCGGTCAATCAACTTTTCTATACTCGATCACGCGGTTCTGCGCACAATTCTTTACCTTATCTCGATCTCGGTGCAAATATTTTCTTCGATTGGCAGGTTTCATTGGAATTTCATCAACGCGTCTAGAAAAGTTAAAGAAAAAGTCTTTCAGGATCTCAACTTTCATTTGCAACGAACTTTATGTGTTTTTTTCATTTAATTTTGTTAAATATGAGTTATTTATTCAGTTATTACTATTTTAATTGTTTCATTCGCTTTGGCCATTACTTGGATGGGTGACCGCTCGGTATTGATAAAAAGGATTTTTAATTGACTCAATTTCATTCAAGTTAATTTAATTAATACAATTTTGTAAACTATGCATTCAGGGTGATGTGATAATTATTTTAATTATTCAATTCGTTCTATTGCAGAAGGAAATTTTCGGGTTTTATCCATAATTCATGTTTTATTTTTAATGCGAATATTTGTTTTTTAAATGTTATTTCGCAATGAAGATTTTATTAATTTAATGTTAACAAACATTTTTTTTCTCTACGATAATTATTTTAAAAGTTTTAGCCAGCACTGTACTAAAAAATTATTAAAAATGGGTTGAAAAGATTGGGTGGATAAATAATAATTTCACTTTTTACCAATATATCTCAACGAAAAAAAAAATAATGTAATTAAATGTAATTAAGCGAGATTATGTATCAACAACGTCTAATATTTGAACTTCGTCATCCTGATAATTCGGTGAAAAAAGAAATATTAAAAACGACACGTTTTTGGGTGCCAAATGTAGTCTCGACGGATAGTCGTTGCGTGAATCAGATCGTACATGATGCAATGAACAGTGAGTTTATACTTGTCTTTTTTTCAGGCGATTTGACGTGAGATGAATTTTACAGAGGTTTTCGCTATCGACGAGACAAACATGGGTGATGAGTCCGAACGCCTTGATGAATCGCTGATAAAACGTTGCGATTAAACGTTCGCGCGTGCGCGATACTAAACAGAATATTTTTCCAGCGCTCAACGGTTAATTAAATTGCCGATCTTGTCTCAGCTATCTTCGGCAAACAATGAGAAATGACTCGGCGGAAGACGCAGAACTTTGTTTCTGAAGTGCCTTTGAGTGTGATTGGCACGAGTGTTTTCATCGAGGCATCTTCATTTATTCAGTTATCAGGACAATCTACGGTCTAAACATTCCGATGACTATCACGAGAAAATAAATATCGAAGAAAAAATATCGTAGAAAAGTTTTTCAGCTTCGGCCACTACTTGGATGCGTGACCGCTCGGTTTCTGCGCCTTCAATGTTGAGCGATCGACAGCTCGGATGATCTTTTTATGGAGCCAATTGGAACGGGGAAAATACGACTGTTCGTTTACGAGCTATTGCCAGTTGCCCTGTGCCCTCCTGCAATCCCGAAACGAGCAATTTTTTCAAAAATGATGGCCCATGGTCGTTTCGAGGTTCTTCAAACGTGGGAAATTTATCATTTTGGGTACAAATGTCAAAAGGATGAGTAAAAATTCGCAAGGTTGCGCATTTTTCTTGAGGTTTTAGTAATCTTGGAATTTGAAAAATACATTTCTTTTGTACTCCATAATCTTATAGACTAAAATCTTACTTAATTTTTCTTTGCGGCGAATAAATTTGTAAAAATCCAAGAAAATTGTTTTTTAAATGATTAAATAATTATTGTTATAAATAATTGATTAAACTTTCAAATGATATAAATATTTTAAAGTCTGTAAATAATTTTGATTCATTAATAAGAATATTAAATTATGTGTCTTTTCAAAACGATTTTCAAGTGATTTACTACAAAAGTCATAAGTGTAAAAATCGATGTTCGATTGTTAAATAAATAAATAATAAATAAACAAATACATAAGGAAATGATTTATATTTATTAACGAGATTTCGAAAGTCTGATCAAATATCACCAATTATTGTTTCATAATCAATCGACAATTATTTCATTATTTTATTGCTATTAATTATTATAAGAATTATTTTATTATTTCTTTACAATTTATTTTTAAAAAATCACTCCATCGAATCAACCTACAATTCGAAACTTTTATTATTTAATATTTCGCTGTTCTCCTGTGAATAAAAAAAGCTATAAATCCCTTTTTCTCCCCTAATTGAAACAATTTATCAAGTTCAAACCAGTATCACCAAAATTTTAATGACGACACGAAGATCGTACAAAAATTGATTTGTTCGGGTTTCCTCAAGGTCGATGGGTCTTCCTCCAGCGTGGCAGCATTCGATGTTATCGGCCAGGCAAATACGTGTATTCTCAAGCAATAACATCGCGAATGTGTGTTAATTCCCCAAGAATACGCGTCGCCAACCTGGCCTCAGTTGATGCAGTCTTCGGAATCTTCAACCAGCAGTCTTTTCTCCTCGATATTCGATCTTCCTTTTCTCCCTCCTCCTCCCCCCTCCCCCCTCCTTGTTACATTGTCCATTTTCGCAATATTTTTTTATTTGCGTCGAGCGAAGAAAAACGAGACGTGGTCGGTGGCAGCCATCGTACGAGTTGGATTCCTAGTTACAACTGTGTATTCTCAAGCAATAACATCCCAAATGTGTGTCATTTTCTCAAGAATACGCGTCGCAAGCCTGAGGTCTCGGTTGTATCTCCAGTGTAGAGATTTCCTTTTCTTCGAGCGAACGATGTTCCTCCTTTCAACGGGAAAACCTCCGGCGGTACGGAAGTCATTTCGAGGCCGGTCCTCGAAGTAGCCAGGTGTCCTCGTAATCACTATTACATAATACGACAAGAAATACAAATTTTTGTTTTCTTCGTATACGTGTATTTCTACATATATTTGTAACATGCAAGCTCAAGGGTCCTCAAAACAGCCAGATGTCCTCAAAGTCAACGTTGGATATTATATAAAAAAAATTTTTTTCCATATTTAAATATTCGATGTAACAAGACGATCGAAATGTCCCCAAAACAGCCAGGTGTCCTCGTACTCCCCAGTACGTATTACATAACGATTTGAAAAGCTTTCAAAAAATTTTGTAGTTTACGCGTGTATATATATACAACGGGGAGACCAAAAGTCCTCGAAGTAACCAAATGTCCCCAAAGTCAACATTACATATTATATAAAAGTGAACAAAAAATTTTTTTCCATCTACAAATATACGATGCCACGGAACTATCGAAACGTCTCCAAAACAGCCAGATGTCCTCGTATTCCCTTTTACGTAATAAATAACGGTTTGAAAAGTATTTATTTTTTCACATTTTTCAAAGATTTGTTCGTTTACGCATGCAAATGTGTGAAGCGAGGACCGAACGTCCTCAAAATAGCCAGGTGTCCGCAAAGTCACCGTTACGCATAATACACTGTTTTGAGAACGATCGTTATTGTTTCGTTATGTCTATATCTTAAGGGGACAACAATATTCCATTAGTTTTACGTCTACGTCACATTAGAGATTTATGTGGCAAAAGCACTTTAAAGACAGGGGTCGCTGACTACGAAAAGTATAAACGTGATGCTCCCGAGTATTATCGCGCGAGGAATTTTTCTCGTCTCTGAACGACTCGGATTCAAAACGCTCACGTGTACGCCAGTTTCACGAAAAAACATAAATTTCAAATGGGAAATGACATTTATTGGTCGTAGTCAGCACTCCGTCCCTCTTTTGACGCGAAAAAAAAGCCAAGGACAAAAAAACGAAAAAAAAAACGAAACAAAACAACGATCGTGGATCAAAGAAATCGTGATTTCGAAAACGAAGAAATTCGCACTCAAGGGAGAAAAAAGGGGAAACCAAATGGAACACGGGTGTAATTGAAACGAGAGATTAATACTCATCGCGTCGATGAGCCTCGCTTTGTGCGAACGCTTCAAGTGCGAAAAACGTGAAAGAGCAAAAATGCGGGGAGCCAATTGCGCGGGGTTTACCGTTCGAAGCGTTTTATTTTTTTTTTTTTCCACCTGACGGGCTTTGACGATTGTAACTACTTTCATGGAGCGTCACTTTTTTCGCTTTCGGTATCGCGTTTCTATCGAACGTCACTGTTTTTTCACTCCTCTAGCCGGTGAATTTGAACGGACAAAAAAAACGAAAAAGTTTATTTACTTCATTACTCGTACGTTCGGTTTTGGAAAGATATATTTACGTTGACGAAAAAGTTCGCGTTAAGGGAATGACGAACACTTTCACAAATTTCCCGAGCATAAACCTCTGAAGCGGTAAAAAGTACACATTTTGAGCTTTTTTTCATCTATTTTTATAAAGAAATAGCGGAGAAATTGGTTTTCGAAATTTCAATACATAAATGCACCACCAGAGCCCAAAACCTTATGGACCATGAAGATAATTCAGTTAAACGATTTTCTCACTAGGGGCGCTGCGGCTCGCATTCTACATTCTTACCGACTGCGCTTGCATCCTTCCGAAAAATCAATATACTTTTTGACTTGGCACTTGTCACTTGTTCACTGCGCTAATTCGTAACCTCCGTCG
>JAPYZI010003888.1:0-30119 GCA_030523105.1 Ophioninae sp. A BG-2022a | reverse complement strand
GGCAAAGGGGTATGTATGGAAAAATTTGCAAAAATCGATGGTCCAACTTTGAAATTCTGCCAAAAATTGAAAAATCATCGGATATTAATGATTAAAAAAAGGATTTTAAAGAAAAAATCATAACGAAGAGATTGAGCACAAAGTGGAGTGCTAAATACCAAAGGAAAAAAAGTTATATATTATATATTCATTTAGTGAAAGAACTTATTTTCCCCAAAAATCGAAATAAATTTTGATTTTTAATATTTTTTTTATTAGTCCATTTCGATGTAATTTTGTCTCCTAAACACAAATCTGCCATTAATTTCCCCCAAAACCAAAAAATTCCATGAAAAAATCATTAAAAAACCTCTAAAAAGGTGCTTTTGATGGTGTTTTCGACTAAATTACGATTATATTCGAAATATTAATAATAATTCCAGGGTTGATCCGGGAACCGTCCATGCTTGTATCAATCGACTCAGAATTTTACCCCCAACCCTCAATTTCACGGATAACGTTCCATAATGGGACACCCTGTATATCTTATATCAACGATTCGTAAAAAAAGGCCGATTACCCAAAGTGGCAGGGGCGCTAACTTTGCAGCGACATCCATAACGGCTGATCGCTCGTGACGCCGCCAGGCGGCAGTTTGGATCACAGAATATTTGTCTTCAAGCCGCCCATAAGAATTGTCCTTCTATGTACGTCTGACTTCGTTGACCCGCGCTGAGGTAGTGAGCGCGGGTGCAATGGCGCGCAGAGCGTATGGCTGCGCACGCGCGTTTGCTTTTGTATACATAGATATAGGTATAGTACGCACGCGTGGTGAAGACACGATCGAACAACCGCAATCAATTTTCGTCACAATTATGCGTCAATAATAAGATTCGTAACATAAAAAACAGTACTCAGACGGGATTGAGAAAGAGATGATTTCTTCCGCTCAAGGAAAAGACAGGAATCGATGACAACATCGACGGAGACTTGTCGTTCAGTAACGATGTCGCGTAACAGCTGACTGCGCGATGATGACGTGACTACGACCGACAGATGTGCCATTTCCACAATTTTCTCCGCGTAAAAAATATCTTTTTCTTAAAAAGTTTGATATCTGTAACGAAAAAAAAAGAAACATAGCATGGAAAAAATGACAAAGAAGGAGGCGTCGGAAAAGCGGAGGGAAAGATCGCAGCGCAACGAATCGCCGCTAGTCGACACGTCAGGTATTTTGACGTCCTTTTCGGCGGGTTTTTCGATATTTTTCTCAATGATATTCGTATCTTCCCTGATTACTTTTTCAATATCGCCTCCAACGATTTTTCGTTTTTCTCCCGATTATAATATTTCACTTCGCTAACGACATAACCTTAACACACCCGATTCCCGAACACTTTACAGAAACATCGCCCAACAAGGATGCCGCGACGCGGAACAATGCCGAATCTGGAAAGTCCAAAAATGTCCAGGTGCGTTACTTCCTCCCTTTTTCAGTCCTGGTTTCCAGTGCGTATCGCAATGGAAAGACGGAGCTTGTTCCATCAGGAAAATCGTTAAAACTAAAATCGTTTTCTTGAAGAAAGCGGAAACCGCGCGCAGACCCGAAACGGTGGATGAACTGAAGGCGCAATTGAACGTCCTAATGAACTCGCTGGCGACTCTCTCTGCGGAAAAGTCCAGAATGGAGGCCAATTTCCAGGCGGACAGGAAGCAACTGCGTTCCGAACGAGACGAGGTATCCGATCCTCCATAAAAGACATTTTGAATATCGATACCAATCGATACCAACCAAAATCCTTGACTCTTTCCAGTGCGACAAACAGCTCAGAGAATTGAGAGACAAGCTAAAACGAGCCCAAAATCACACGCACTCGGAAGTTGAGCACATAAAATACAAGCTAATCATGGAGCGCCACGATAGAGAGAAAGAACAGGCCGATAATTCTGCTATGATAAAGTATAAATCGATATTTTTTTTTCTTCTATCCTTCGTCTCTTTTATTACGCTAGTACAAAGACAGCTGTTTCGCTAGGGAATTGCAGAGATTGATCACCGACGAGAGACGCGCCAAGGAACAGTTCGAGCAACAAGTCAAAGAACTCAAGAGCCAAGTCGCCAATAAAACACAGAATAAGATACTCGAGGCTGAACTTGAAATGGCTAATAACAAGCTGAGACAGGCGGAAGCTGCTGTTAAGGAAACTCCGCCGGTTCTCGTCTCGTTGCAGTCGGAGATCGCTGCGCTGAAGAAACAACATCGACACGCTATTCATGAGGTTCGTTGAAGCTTTTCGCATACTAGAAGATTTTTATGGTACATTCGACTCGATTTTATTCACAGCCATCGGGCAAATTGGTTTTACAATTTTTTATGTCGATTAATGATTTACGATCTTTTCTCGTTACTCAATATCTTTCAATAATTTCTCACGTTTCTGCAATTTTATTTCTTACGATCATCCATATTTGTTCAATTTTTACTACATTACAATTGGTCATTCGGTGTTGCTTCGACGAAGGAACGGAAGCGAGTCGCAGCTGCGGAGCACCAAGCCAAAGCATTGGAAATGGCTCACGAAACTCGAGTGGTGGGATTGGAGGCTCGACTAGCCGAGCTGTCAGAGACGGTGGGTGGTTACGACCGTCTTCGACAGCAGGATCAGCTAGCGATCCAAAGGTTAAAGGATCAACTCTCCTCGCTGGAGGATTCGGGTCGAAGAGAGTCGCTGGGAGTATCCGACACGAGTCAGGACGCAACGAGGCTCGTTGCGAAAATCCGAGAGCTTTATGCCCAGCTGATGGATATGGATAACCGGAAGTCCAGTAATTCGGAACATGTGCAAGGTGACACGATTCACTGATGTCTGCGCAAATTTTTATAATATTTCGACAAATCCGATTGATATTCTAATCGAAAAACGTTCCTTCGCAGCTCTCCTGAAAAGCCTGAATTTGTGCGACGCGAATCGCGACCTCGATTACAAGGAGAAGTACGAATCGTTGGAGCTCGAATTCGAGGCTTACAAGCAGCAAGTAACTTCGCGTTTGGAAAGTCTGGCAACGAGCAACGCGCAGCCGAATCAACCGAATCGAACGAGCTTGATCGAGGCTCACAAATCCAAATCCGACAACACTGAACTCAATCTAGCGAAAACGTACAGCCGAAATTTGGAAGAGAGAATTCGTAGCTTGAACCGCGAAGCGATCAGCAGGGAAAAAGAACTGAAAGCGAAATTGGAGCATCAGCAGGAGGAATTGCAGGAAGAGCGGGCGAAGTGGGAACGCGCGATTGCGCAGAAGGAAAACGAGTTTCGCGGCAAAGTCGCCGCACTTGAACATCAACTTCTCCGACAGCGGGAACGTTCCCTTGCATTGGTCGAAGAAAAAGACCAAGAAATCGCAACTTTGAAAGCTTCCTTTCAAGCCATACTCACCAAAAAAGGGGGTTTCGCAACCTCATCCATAGAAGTCGGACGGAAATTGTCCGCATCCGAACAGGCTGTCGAACCCAGCGCTGATTACGTAACCGCTCTACTTTCCGTCGACAGTGCTCCGATGCTTCACTACTCTCAGGAACTCGCCAGACGCGACAAACAAGTCTCGGGACTCAGGAAAAAAAATAGCGATCTTGAAAGTACTATAAGAGAAATTCAGAGGGAACGCGTTCACGCGGCTGAAAAACACAAGGACGAGGTCACGAGTCTTCAAGCAAAAATCACCAGGTGAGATTTCTGCGATCCAGCGAACAAGCTCAAAGTTCATCCAGACTTCATCGGTGCTGGATTAGACCCCTAATATACAGAATGACCTTTACTCCAACGTTTTTTTTTTTAACGGTCATTCCAGAAGTCATTTTGACCGAATTGAGCCCAATTAACCAGGGATCAAAAGTATCCAACGGAATTATTATGGTTTTACGAAATTTTCGAAATTTTTAGACATATCGAATTTTTAAATCTTCAACCCGTGAACGTGGATCATTTTTGTCTGACCCCAAATTTAATTCCAAAATTTCTCGAACGTATAATAATTAAATTATAATTAATAAATAATAATTAATCATTTATTTTATTTTATAATTATTTTCTACACGTATGTAATATATTTTTCTGTCAAGTGCAACCTTTTTTCTTTATGAAACTGCTATTGAAAAAATATTCCCATAATTTTTACCTATGCCATAGTTTTTTTTAAAACAAAAAATTTGTTTCGTGATTTGCTGAATATTTGATGAAAAAATATATTAAAAATAAGACAAATAAAGAAACAACTATTTCCTCTTGAAAAGTATATTCTAAGTAGAGACCGTGAATTTTTGCGGATTAAGGTGCCTCAAATACCTTCACAGGTTCAGGGTTAAAAGTACAAATAATTGAATTAATTTCTAATCAGTCTAATGCCTTAAATTCAGAACGAAATTTCAGCTTTTGAAAAAATCATGTCTTAACGGGTTGAAAAATTATTTTCATGCTTATTGATAATGCATTTCATTATTTTCTCTTACGCAGGTTGGAAGCTTGTAAATCGCGGGAAGGGGCGAACCTCGAGTACCTGAAAAACGTATTCGTGAATTACTTAACAAATAACGACCTGTCGAGCAAGCGACACATGCTCAATGCAATCTCGACAGTGCTGCGTTTCACGCCCGACGAAATGGACAAAATTCAGCGAGTGAAGTGACGCTGAAGCGTCTGGAGGAATTATGGACATATATATATATATATTACTTTTTATTTTTCGAAAACGCGAACCGTCATTCCTTTGCGACCTCGCCGAAGACTTTGTTTCGGTTTTTATTGAGGACTTCCGGTGATGGTTCCTTTCGGACATGGCTTTACGAATGGCTGTTATTTGCAAAATGATGCTGTTGCACGCGAGATGACGAATTTTAGGCTGAACAAAAAAAAAGCGCCAAATTTTTCGGACGAAAAGAAACCAAAGCGAAGAAGAAACGTTCGGTCGTTGAAAAACCAACCCAAACAGCGACTAACCTAACCTTGACGAAAAAGAAAGTCTCTCGTCGTTGGACGACGAAAAATTTTTTTTTTTTCATCCAATCAACCACAAGCTTCGCTTCGCTTACCCGCGACTAATTCAATTTTTCCATCGAGTGCTAAAGTATTTTTAAAAAAGTGCTTCGATTATTCCACGCTGTGTAAATAAATAATTTATTTATTAGAAAAAAAAGTAATAAAAAAAATGAATTTCAACATTCGAGGACTTTTTCGAATGACTTTTTTTCTTTCTTACTCCGCATATCGTCCGGATGCGGAAGTACGTGATTTTCATTCGAGATCGATACAACATTGTTCAATAAACCGCGAACGGAAAACACAATGATTTTTAATTGTGCCGTTCGAATTTGTGAATATCCATGTACAGGCTGATTCACAGTTACTAGGATTCCCTTGATGAACATAAAGGATTTGTTGTTGTTAGCCAAATGATTTTTTTTCAATATCGATTAATTGACGAATTGACGGTAATCGATAATTAAGTCATTATACGATATAATTATTTTTTCAGGCCATTACGTAATTGAAAACAATTTTATATAATAATATTATTAATATAATTTAAACTGTATTAATCAATATAAAATTAATATACAACATTAATTAATTGGTATTAATTATTAATTTATTAATTAAGGAAAATTAATGAATTCAATTGATTAAAGTAAATTTGAATAAATTGGAATTAAATCTGAGTTAATTGAATATATTATTAATTGAATAATTTATTGAATTAAAAAAAAAAGTCGCGAGCAAGAAACGTTTAGACAGACCGATTAAGTAATTAATTTTGGACCTTATTTATCTAATTCATTAATTTTAACAGTTGCATGAATATTTTTCTCAATTTTTTTGAATACGTATAATAATCGTCAAATATCGAACCGTATTATATCGATTCGCAATCATTCGCACTTTACGGCTTCGCTAGAATTTTTTTTACATTTTTGTAAAAATGATAAGAAAATATTCAGAAAATAAAATTGACGCGTGAACTTTCCGAAAAAAGCGTTTTTCGCAGAGAAGGTTTAGTTGTGAATAGCCCTGTAGAAGTATTTAAAAAAAACTACGTTTGGACTCGAAAGAAATATTCTCAAGCAATAAAGACTTTCGTGAATAAAACATGATGCCTGGCTTTGTGGGCGCTGTGATATACGTGGAAAAGTTCCATATCGGTACGTCGAGTTCCACTTACCATGCGAATAATAAAACGTTTTGTAATATAAAACGTTTTGTAATTTGCGATTAATCATTTGTGATATGTAGGATTGTTTCAATATCGATAATTTTCAGTCATGACACGATCGTTGAACGGATCATCAAAAAAAGAGGCATTGTGTGTAAATTGTATCTGGACGTGTCGTGAAATCCTATTCTCCGTTTGTCCCTTATTTTTCGAAGTTAATGTTTTTTAACGTCCATTGTACCATGAAGTATGGCCGAAAAACGAGTTTTCAAAAAATGTCTACATATTTTTTAAAAATATTTTTTAAAAATCAATCCAATCGGATGTTACAAATTTGATAAATATAAATGCAGATTTCGTTGTGTTTTTACTTCGTTTTATTGACTCGTTATTTCGAGATTAGTAAACTACTCGTAAATGAACGAAAAAAAAATGAACTCAGGAAATCAAGTACTAGTGTTTGATAATTTTGTCCAAATATCTCGGTTGTTTTTGGAGAAACGAAAAAAAAACATTTTTTCATGGAACAATCATTTGGAGGTTATATCATAGATCGTTAGATTACTTTGAAATTTGACGAAAAAGTCATATTTGAAGGTTATGATATCACAGATCGTAAGATTACTCTAAAAATGAACCTCACTTTCCTCAACATTCATTTTTGTAGAATGATTTATTTCTATTAGAAAAAAAAGGAAAATAGAATCGAAAAAAGAGAAACCACATATAAGAAATGACTATTCAGCCTCGAGTCAAAGACGAGAAATCGAGCTGTGGATTATTTCTTGAACCGAGAAAATCCTGCTAAGGGTTACGAATTGTAATATCAGGCGTAGTAAAAAGAAATCCATTATTTTCTGGACAAAATCTCAAAACTATCGTAAAAGTTTGTTCAGTACGAAATATCATCTAACGCCATCTAGCGTAATCCCATCGGACTTTTACAACGCGAGACACAGACGGCTAAAGCCATCTGTTGGAAAAACAATGGATTTCTTTTTGGCCTTATTGTATAGAACTGGGTACGAGCAGTGCAGCCAGATAGCGCGTAAAATCGACTCCGACCTAGCTACACAGTTCTGACTTGGCTACACGCACGTGCTCAGCGTCCATGTGTCGGTGTAGCTTCCAAATACGCGGTCGGTAAACTGCGGCCGTGCTCGGTTCTCTCCGAAAATCTGCGAGCATCGTTCGATCACGGACAGGCGCGCTTTTGATTGTGTGATCGTCTTGTCAGACCCTAGAGAGGGGGTAAGTTTTACACGCGATCTGGCTGGACTGGGTACGAGTGCGCAGGCGTAAATTGTCGCGTTGGAACGGAGCTCGAAAGAACACTGTCGATTGTCAACACACGTTACAACGTTATTTTTTCGTCTATTATTTTTTTCCTCCGTAATTTTTTCCCTTTTTCTTTTATTCATTAACACTTGTTCAATACTTAATAATTAGACATCGGTATATAATATATATGCTTTCTCAATATACATCTGATTAAGTATTATAATCATTTATATCTTGCTTTGTTTCTTCCTTTTCTTCTCTTCCTCCTCTTTCTTCTCGCTTGTTTATGTGTGTATATTTATATATATATGTATATTCCAATTTTTCGCGCTACTTTAAATTTCCTTGCGTGTGTACGTATACGTGTGTGTATCTGTTTGTAATTCTGCGTGTTAACCGAAAACACTTATCGAAGAATGTCAAGATTTCTTCACATCAAATATATTAATATATCAATATTAATATAATCGTTGATATATATATATATATGTATATTGATATATTATAATAATAATATATCAATTATTGATACAATTGAATATATTAATATATCAATATCAACATATTCAATTATATCGATATATATTAATATTATTTTCGTCTACGGTATTAATATTATTAATATTAATATATCAACATGTGAACAATCAGTTAGGTATATTAATATTAACTTATTAATGATTCTTTTGATATATATATATGTATATATGCGTTTGTATACATATTAATATATTAATATATATTAATCGTCGATCACTATACATACGTGTTTACAGAGGCCCTTAACAAACGAATTTGTCACAATAAATTCCGATTAAGGGGGATGGGGGAGGGGGGGCTTTTCGTGCCGAAATTTTTATCCTACTTTTTTTTCGTACAGTTTTTTCGTGCTTGCAGAAGCATTTCTCTATTTTTTCTTTTCTTATTATTTTTTGTTGGTTTGTTAAATATAATTACTTTTTTTTTTCTCGATCTTTCATCGTAATAAATTGTATCGTTCGTTAATTCAGGTATATATCGAAAATACACATATTTTCTCTTCAACATGATTAAATTTCGAAAACTTTCTCTCTCTCTCTCTCTCTCTCTCTCGCTCACTCTCGCTTTATTTTCTAGAAATAACTTCGTGATTTTTAAATAGTACATCGTTGAATGAACTCTCGTCGTTTTATTTTCATTATTATTATTATTATTATTATTATTATTATTTTTTTTTTATAATTATTTTTTTATCCGAAAGAGTGTGCAGTCCTTATTATCCGTGTTCTAATAAGGCAAGAAATTGTCACAATGAGTCGGCAACGTTGACACGTGAAATTGTATTTCCGAAATTACGTCTTGATTATTATTATTATTATTTTTTTCGATTTTTTTTTTTGGCTCAGTGTTCGTTTATTTCTGTTTTTTTTTTAAATCAGTAATTTGTTCGGTTCGTTTTCAACTGTCCCGTGTGCTTACGTCGTGAATTTTGGTTGCGAATTTTTCGACGAGTATTTTTTTTTTTTTTTTTTTTTTTTAAGGAGAATGAAAAAATGTCGAGGATGCGCGCGCTTCGTGTTCTCGTTTTTGAGTTACTTCTTATTTTTTTTTTTTTTGTTTTGTGAGGATTGTCTAGGATTTTTTGTTCGATTCGAGGGAAAATGGAAAATGGACCGCAGGAATCGTGAGCAAAGACACGTATACGTATTTGTTTATGTGTGTTCGTGTGTATGTGTGTACGTTCACGTCCATCAGGGTGGAGGAAGAAAATTGATTTTTTTTTCTTATCTCATTTCGTAATGAAATTTCTTGGCTCGGAGGTAAAAAAAAAAAGATTTTCCTCGTAATTTTGAACAAATTTTAAAAAAAGGCAAAATAAATCAATAATTCTCTTCATCGAAAAATCAGTAAACTTATTTTGTATTTTTTTTTTTTTTATTCGATGAAATTGTTGAATTCCATTTTTCACCTTTGACCTCCTGGTTTCTTCTCAAATCTCAAAATTCTCAAATCGAATTTTGGCGTCAAGAATGAAAAAAAAAAGAAGTTTTATTTTGAAAATTTCCAATTTTTTCAGAATTTTTTTTTTTTATCCAGCCTTTTTTCTCAAAGTTTACTCAATATCTTTCAAATCTTTAAACCTCACGATTTTTCGTGCAATTTTTAAATATTTGAATATTAAAAATATTCTTTCAAATATTAAAAAAAATCGATAAAAATGACTTTCGTTAAAAAAAGAAAACAAATCAACCAATTGTTTTTTAAACTTTTTAATTATCAACCATTTTTAATTTCCCCTTGACGAACACGAGTCAAAATCGAATTTTTCTTCGCTCCAACCTGACAGAAAAAAAAATGTTCAGAGTTCAATACGCCAAAATTGAAAATTGAAAAATCGTAACCTTTCGTTATCGTGCATCGATCAATCGCTGATTAAATTTCGTGCTCGAGAAATAATTTCCGTGATTTTTTTTCTCCAGCCACACATTTTTTTTCCTCCCTTCCGACCCCCTCGTTTTCTTCATTTTTTTGCTTCGTTCTTGTAACATTTTTTTTTCTCCTTTTTTTTATCTCTCTCGCGCCCAGTAACATTATAAAACCTACCACGACATACGCGTACGTTATAAATGCCGATACGGCAATTTGGTCCTTTAAACTGGTTCACTGATATACATATACGTATGCGTATTCCATATTTCTTCATTCATAATCATTCCTAATTACTTTCCCCCTCTCTTTTTTTTTATTTACACAAGAATTTACTGCTCGATTATATATAGACACGTAATTTGTTTTCCTCTTTAATTATTTTTTCCTCTTATCGTGTGGCATTATTTATAGCAACATTATACTCCATTAATTAATTAATTTATTTATTTATATATACGTTTTTTTGTCAACAGTTTTAAAATTATTCCAAAATGAACACGAGACGATAAAATAATAATTATAATAATGGATGATAAAATTAGCTTAGTAAAAAAACATCAACGAAATTAATAATAATAATAATAATAATAATAATGAAAAATAAAAATGGTTTTACCCCTTCGTTCCTTTTTTTTAAATTCTCTCCTCATTAAAGTATTCTACACCGGAAGTATCGAAAATTAGCGAAGAAATTGCCATCCGGGATGGCCGGTCACAAAACGACTTTTTTTTTTCGTTTATTTGCCAATTCTTCAAGATCACAGTCATTCTTATGGCTGCTTATAACTATGGAGCGAATTTAATTCCCTCTGCCGATATCGCGACGGAGGAATATTAATTAAATTTAATAATTGATTTAAAATAATGATAATAATAATAATAATAATAATAATAACGATAATAATTATAATCATGATAAAAAAGGATACTGATTATGATAATGACGATGATAATAATGAAATAAAAAAAAAGGGGGAAGAGAAAAACCGAAAATATTTATACATTGGGTGGAAAAAAAACGAGGGAAGAATATATTTCGTTTCGCAGATAACACGCTAAAGTTTTACACGAATACAAAATTGATTTTTTTTTCTTCTTTTGTTTTTTTTTTCGTTTTTTTCTTTTCGGTTTAGTTTTGAGCGGGCCGAAGGTAAGAGTATACTCGAGGGTATGTGTGTGTGTGAGAGAGTCCATGTTTATTTATTCGTTGAAAAAAAAATTGATATTCGTTCGTTTAAAAATATTTAAAAAATGTTTTTTTTTTTTTTCATATTTCGAATAAAAGAAGAAATGAAGAATCGCAATTTATCGCAGCGTAGGAAGGAGGATGCCTTTCCAGCGATGTCGAATCGTCCGAACGTCTCCGATTTACCATCCAGCAATGCGTTCCACGTTTGTGTTTTTCGATCGATCGTGAAAATTAAAAAAAAAAAAAAAGAAAAAAAAATGGGAAAAAAAAAGAAAACACGAAAGCGATCAATTATAAGACTACGATTCGATGGTCTGTGCGCATGCCCACTTCTCGTTCCCGATCCAACTCGCTGCCTTGTGAAAATTCGGTTTTTCAAACAAAAAAGAAAAAAAAAAGAAGAAATGGGGAGTGAAAAATTTGAAAAAAAATTAATGAACGGACGGGAAGAAATAATTTGAAAAATATTGGGACGAACGAAACGACGGGGTAGGAATTCTCTGAAAGAAAAAAAAGAAGAAATCGGCAAAAAAAAATAAAAAAAGAAGAAATGGGAAAATAAAATAAAAATAATAATAGATAAACAGACGAGAAGAAACAATTTGAAAAAATTTCTACGAAACGCCGTGTTACGTATCCACGGAAAGAAAAAAAAAATAAGAAAGGGAGGAAAAAACAAAAAAAAAAAGAAGAAATGGGCGAAAAAAATTAAATTAAAAATAGTTGAACGAACGATGAAAAAAAAACTTTTAAAAACATTGTAACAAACGAAACGTCGTTGTGCAATCCTCTGAAAAAAAACAGAATGTAAAAAATTAAAAAAAAAACAGGTACGAGAAAACTTTCGATTTAGAGGGCTCTCGAGAGCGCTTGAAAACAAAAAAGAAATGATCGAAATTGGTTCAGAGGTTTCCTCCTTCCAGCCTCATTTGTCGTTCTTGCGCGATCGTAACGTCGTTGTTTTATTGCGTGAAAAATAATAGATTTATTAATACACACGTATTAATAAATATACATACGTACACACATAGACGCGTGTATGTATATTTTCGAATTGATTTCTTCTCTTTCTCTTTTCGTCCGTTTCTTATTTTCTTTTTTTTCTCGTTTTGCCAAATTGTGTACTTATTTACAAAAGATCGATCGATACCTTCCATTGATGATGATTCTCGATCACTCTCGAGTATCCCAAAAATTGTTCGCTTTGTTTGTTCATGAAACATCCAATTATTAAGCTTTTATAAACATATATGTTGAATTTCAGAAATAACTTTAATCGTAAGATTTACTCTATTAAAATTAAATACGGAAATAATAAAAAATCATTAGCTGTAAAAAAAAAAAATCTGTGCGTAAATCGAAAAATCTATTAATTAAAAAAAAAAAAAAATTTCTGTTTAAAATACATTTTCCAATCGTTTTTTGTTGATTTAATAATTAATTTTTTTATTGTATTCCAATTGTACTAGAAATCTCTTTGGAATACAATTGGAAGAAAAAAAAACAATTCAATGAGTTTTTCAAATTCGAAACGAAATTCTTCTCACGAGAACGCCTTTTTCCCTATGGTAAATTCAAATAGTTTTTTATTTTTTTAAATAAAAATACTGAACATTTTTTTCTGCACCCAAAATCGTAACTTTTAACGTTTCAAATCGTAAGTGAGATTACCAAATAAATTCGAAACTCAATAAAACATAATTTTGATGAAAAAAATAAATAAATTAATATTCCTCAATAATAATAATAATAATAACAGTAAAAAAAAACAAATTATAATTATACTGAAATTCAACACATATATACATATCTATATATTCAAAAACGCACGAAAAAAAAACAAACCTTTCGATTAAAAAAAAAAAAAAAAAATCATTTTAATTCATCGACGAAAAAAGAAAAGCTGCGTCGTTTCCCCAACGATATAATCGTAACGACACCGTCGTTGCGAATGAATCTTCGAGACCGCGATGATGAGAAATCAATTCGTCTATTTTTTCTCTTCTTTTCTCTTTTTCATTTTCTACATATATATATACGCACGCGCACACATACACGTAAATATATATATATATGTACATACGTATGTATATGCGTGTACAAAAAACGAGACATTATTTTCCGTTTTTTTGTTTTTTTTTTCCGTTTCTTTTCCCAGAGGGTTTTACACTTCGGAGAGATGTTAGGATGTGGGGTGACCGTTCCCCGTGATTGATATATATTTTTTTCTCGTCTCTTTAGCTTCGATCGAAAAATCGATTTTTTTTTTTTTTCGGCTCTGTCTTTCATCCCTCTCGTGTACACACACACATATATGCATTTTTATACGTGTGAACGCGCGCGTGTGTGTATATATATATATATGTATACGTAAACGTTTGTCGATTTTCCTTTTTTTTTTCGCTCCCTCGCGTTCACTGCGGTATCGTGTTTAGTGAGTTTATTATACGATATATATATATATATATATATATATATATATTTATTTGTTTATTTATTCATTTATATATTTATTTATTTATTTATTTATAAATATATATATATATACACAGATGCGTGTGTTTGTGTATATATATATATAAATATATATAAACATATGTATGTATGTATATAGTATACTATTTACAAAAAGACGTGTCGAATAAACATTGTTTCTATCCTAACTACAGATTTCTTCTTTTTTCCTCCCCTTCCATTTTTCTTTTCCTTTTATATATATATATATATATAAGAGGAATATATAATGTTGCACCCCTAAATTACGGAGCATTCGGACTAATATATTTTTGTTTGTTTGTTTGTTTATTACCTACTTTACAGCCAAATTCAACAATCCTCGCCAAAACTCAACGCGTTGTTTATTTTTTTTTCTGTCTTTTTGTGTGTGTGTGTGTGTGTGTATTTTTTTTTTTCGTGTTTTCTTTCGCAACTTGATTTTTTTTTACACGTGTCCGATTTTCGCGCATGCGCGGAGCGTATCGCGAGCTAAAACGAAAAAAAAAAAAAAAAAAAAAACAAAAAAAAAGAAAACGGTTGAAAAAAAATTGGGTAAGAACGAAGCCGGATGAAAAAAAAAAAAAAAACGAAAAAAAAAGATCGATAAAAGATTGGGTATTTAAAAAGGATTCATCGCCGAGTTCGAGTAAAATTAATTTCGCGCTTTTCCTCTATCGTCTTGCAAACGGTTCTTCGGGATAGTTCTTTTCTCTCTCTTAAAAAAAAAAAAAAAAAAAAAAAAAACACTTCCGGTTCCGCTTTTATTATTGCACATGTCGGAACTCTCGAATCAATTGATTTATCAATTAATAAACTTTCACTCGCTCAATCATCTCTTCTCACTCGTGCTCTCCTGATTTCTTCCTCTCTTCTTTTCTTACTTCCTAAACAAATCGAAAGAAAAATATTCGTCCCGAAAAACCGCGAATCATTATTATTTCTTTTTCCGCACGCTCTCGACAAGTATTAACAAATAATCATTGATAATAATGACAATAATAAATTATTCTTATTATCAATAATTAATAATAATATAATAATAATAATAATGATAATAATAATAATAATAATAATGATAATAATAACGATAGTGACGATGATGATGGTGATAACAATAATCGATAAAATCGAGTAAAATTCACGGAGCCAAAAAAAAAAAACGAAAAAAAATATTGCCGTTTGAAAAAAAAAAATCGCGCGGTCGCCAAAAAAAAAAAATAAAGAAAAAAGTGTGTAAAAAAAATAATTGGGACCGTTGAGGCTCGAGCCGTGCGAGGCGAGCGCGCGGGCGCGTCGGACTTTGTTGAGTTTTGGCAAAGTTCTAAAAAACAGTCGATAAGTACTTTCGAGAATATTCGTAAACGCGTTTACATATTCATACACTCGGTATGTATGTATATATACATATAATGTCTTCCTAACGGATTAATTAATTACTAACTAAGGAATTAATTAACGCATGCCTTCCCTCGCTTGGCGCTGCACGATGGCACGTTTTTTTTTTTCCTTCTTTTTTTGTTTTTCCTTTTTCATTCCTTTTCTTCTCGTAAATTGGTGATGATGATGATGATGATGATGATGATTATGATGATGATGCTGATGATGATGATAATGATAATGATGATAATAATGATGACGATGACAACGATTAATCGATCATCGTCGCTTCTCGCACTCTCGATTGTTCGGAAAAAAAAAAAAATTTTTTCAGAAAAGAAAAAAGTAAAGAAAAGAAAAAACGACAAATATCGAAAAAAATCTCCGCGAGACCTCGGCACGTCATTTAAACTCTCTTCACGTATCTTCAACTCTCATCGCAAAAAAATCATATGTATGCACAAATTTATTTGGATTTGCACGTTTGTACGAGCGTGTTTATGCTTGTTTTTGTTTTTCCTTTCGGTTTCCTCGGGTTTCAAATATTTACACGAGGGAGGAAACGCCACGATCTCGATTATTTATTTTGTGCAACTTTAACCGCACACTTAGTTTCGGACCTCGTTTCTCTTCGTCGAAGTTTTCCGATACGATTATCCGAAACGTCATCGTTCGAAACCGTTTTACAATTTTGACGCGTAAAAATGACCAAAAATCGCTGATTTAACGATTCTGCTAAAATTCCCCTAGAAGTTCTGGGGGAAACGGAGATAAAGTTTTCCCTAGGGGAGAATTTCGCTCGGACTTTCACTGGATAACCCCTAGGGGGGAAAAACCTAGTTTTCCCTGGTATAAACTTGGCCAGAAATTCACTAGGTTAAAAGAAAACTTTTCCTCTAGGGGATTGAAAAAGTTGGGTAACTTTGGATCGCTCGAATCCCGGATAATTTGGATCAGTTGAAACTTCCTGGGGAGTTCGCGAGAAAGAATTGATGCTGCCAGTTTATTCCCTAGGGAAAACTGGTAATTCACCGATAAATTCGAGAATTGAAATCTGAGCTAACGGTGGTACGTTTACCTTTGATAAAATACGAGTTGGTCAAGAAACGAGCTTTCTGAATTCGAACGAACGACAAATTTAACCAAAATGCTAAAAATCCCTAGAGTAGGGTGGGCGCGAAATTTTCTGTTCGGGTTCTTTTGGCCTTTTTTCGTTTCGTTGGAATTGATTGTCATCATTTCGGCCGAATTTAACAACGAATTTGTCACCAAATTGTAATTTCCCTAGAGTTTTGCCCTAGGGAAAATTGTAATTTGGTTTGTAATTTTTCCCAAAATTTGAGTTCTTCCTAAAAATATAATTTTCCCCGAAATTGAAAGTTTCTCTAAAAATGTAATTTTCCCAAAAATTCAAATGTTCCCTAAAAATGCAAATTTCCCCAAAATTGGAAGATTCTCTAAAAACTTAATTTTCCCCCAAAATTGGAAGTTTCTCTAGAAATGTAATTTCCCCCAAAATTTGAAAGTTCCATAAAATTTGAATATTCCCTAAAAAATGTAATTTTCCCCAAATTTGAATGTTCCCTCAAAATTTAATTTTCCCCAAAAATGGAATTTTTTCCACAATTGCATTTTCCCCAAAATTGTAATTTTGGGGGTAATTCCCTAGGGTTTTTCCTTAGGGAAAATTATTATTCGGTTCGCAACTAAAAGTTGGTTGGATACTAGTTTTTACTAGGGGAAACGCTTTTACATTGAAAACGGCTTGGAAGTGCGACGTACGGAAATTATTCCTCACTCATACATTTTTTACATACACACACACAAACACACCAATACTTTTGTGCATACATATAAATATAACTAAAGCATATAAACTCTGGTTTAAATTTTATAGTTCTCTCATTAATCCTAATATTCTCTAATTACGATTTCCTCTATACTGCCAATCTCATAGTTTTTTTTTCTCTCTCTCTCTCTCCCTCTCTCTGTCTCCCTTCTTACTCCTCCATTTCTTCCTCCTCTGTCAACAATACGTAACAATAGCGTAGGCCTTTTTTCTCATCCCCCTCAACCCCTGACTTTCCAACCCCCCCGCGGTCACCCGCGCCTATTTTCCCGCAGGCGACAATTCAATTTATAAAACATCGGTTACACCCTCGGGGCGGACGGGCTCGCGGTAATTCGCTACAACGGGCATTCGCATCGCGAGCTTCGGACGAGAAGGAAATTTACTTTTTTTTTAATACAGGAAAAAATATGCACGCGTTTTTTTTTTCTTGTAATTTTCAATGAAAATTGAGAACTTTTTTTTCTTCAGAAAAAAAGAGCACGCGTTTTTTTTTTTACTGCTTTCCTTCAGGAAAAAAGCGCATTTTTTTTTCTCCCATAAAAAATCACATGCATTTCTTTCTGGAGAAAAAAAATTGTCAAGTTCTTTTTCCAACGAAAAAAAAATTGGCAAGTTCTTTTTCCAAGGAAAAGAAAATTGGCAAGTTCGTTTTCCAACGAAAAAAAAAATTGGCAAGTTCTTTTTCCAACGAAAAAAAAATTGGCAAGTTCTTTTTCCAACGAAAAAAAAAATTGGCAAGTTCTTTTTCCAACGAAAAAAAAATTGGCAAGTTCTTTTTCCAACGAAAAAAAAATTTTCAAGTTCTTTTTCCAAAGAAAAAAAAAATTTTAAGTTCTTTTTCCAACGAAAAAAAAATTGGCAAGTTCTTTTTCCAACGAAAAAAAAAATTTTCAAGTTCTTTTTCCAACGAAAAAAAAATTGGCAAGTTCTTTTTCCAACGAAAAAAAAAATTGGCAAGTTCTTTTTTCAACGAAAAAAAAAATGTCAAGTTCTTTTTCCAACGAAAAAAAAATTGGCAAGCTCTTTTTCCAACGAAAAAAAAAATTGGCAAGTTCTTTTTCCAACGAAAAAAAACATTTTCAAGTTCTTTTTCCAACGAAAAAAACAAATTTTCAAGATCTTTTTCCAACGAAAAAAAAATTGGCAAGTTCTTTTCCTAAGGAAAAAAAAAAATTGGCAAGTTCTCTTTTCTGGAGAATAAAAAAAAATCCGGCGCGGTTTTTTTCCAAAGAAAAAAAAAGCGCAAAACTGGTTGCGAATGAATCCCGAGGCGAGAGGCGTTATCTCGCGGCAATAATAATCGAGCGGACCGCCCGTTGGTTCGCGACGAGAGGGAAGGCTCGTCTATCGAAAAATATATTCTGGAGTAAAAACAGGGCTTTTGGTTGCTCGTTGATTGCACGGAGACGCGCGAGGTGCGCACATACACACACACACACACACACACACGCACACACAAATATTCACAATATCGTACATTCGTACGGGAGCATGCGCGCAGGCATGCGTAATAAGATACCGAAGAAATAGCCGTATCGGCATCGCGTTGCGCGACTAAGATAACAACGTTGAGACGGATCGTATACACCGTTTTAATCGATCAACGAGTCGATCCACACGCGACTGTAACACACGATTCTTCATCATCATCATCACCACCATCGTCCATCCGAAAAACACGCAATTCCTCCAAGTCTCTTCCCGCGAGGTTTTCTCGAATAAAAAACCGTAAAAAAAAAAAAAAAAAATGAAAAGAAAAAATAAGAATACAATAAAAGTCGCCCGCGGTAGTTTCGGGGTTGAAAACGGGGGTAGCGAACCCAATAATTGCACCGATGCCTCACACGCCCACACACACGAAAAAAAAAGAGAAAAAAAAAAGAAAATATTATGATGAACGTTACAACGCTTACGCCTCGCAAGGAAACTGTACACCAACGATTTTGTTAAAAACGAAGAGGAAAGAAAAAACTATTTATATATATATATATATATATATAGATATATATATATATAAATAGTTTATATATATAACGAAGATCGAGTGAAAAATGAAACCGATAAGAAAAAAAAAAGAGAGAGAACGCGTACAAGCACTATAATAAACGTGTATCCTCCTCAGAGGATAATGATGTACTCGTGTTGCGGAGTAAGGGGATGCAAAGTATCACAGTTGGCACATGGGCGCTAGCTGCCACTACTGCTTACGGGCAGTGAAAGCGGAGCTCCCATTGACGTAGGAGGAGCGGTCAAGGGTCCTGTAACGAATATCATACGATATAGAAGACTGTTGTTGTCGATTATCCGTGTTGAAGAGTGGCCCAACGGGTCCTAAAGATCCTCGAGAATGATAAGGATAGACCGGAAATGACATTTTACCAGCAACGTTTGGAGACGGCTCCGAGACGGGCAGAAGAGGACTAACGAGGCTGCTCGCGCTCATCGGTGTTGAGTTCGCTTTCAACTTTTGTCGAACTTCGCGTATTTTCAGTTGGAGGCTCGACTTGTTCGGAAATATGTCCGAATGCTTCGCTTGAAAGGTCGAGGTCGCCTGGGTCGAGGGGAAGTAACCGTGGTCCTGGAAGAGCTGCATAACCAATTGTCTACGTTGCTCCAATACTTTTCGCGGTCCACGCTCGTTGTCGCCCCGACCGATACCGGCTGAGTTCACCACACCACCACCCGGCGTCTTCGGCGTCCGAGGAGAATTCGTACCCTCCGGATCAACCGTACTCGATTCTGTGTTCAATCGGAAAGCCTCCACGTTGAAGTCCGGACCGAAAAACGTATTCCCTGTCAGCTTTACGCTCGCGGTTGACTTCGGCGTCGCCGATGCTGATACTTCCGATTCAACGTCCTCCTCGTTCACTGTTGAAATTCGTATTCACGTTAAAACGGTTCTTGAGCTTTGCAGGAATAACTAATAAAAATGCTGATTTAAGGTTATGTATGTTCGGTCTGTTCAACGGTAGATCTATTTATTTATTTAAGGTTCATTTTTTTTGTCGATACTTCGATGCGGAATCATTTTTTTTTTTGCGTTCTCTAATTTATTATGAAAACAATTATGCATTTTGTTTAATAATTTACGTTTTTTAAGCAAATTAATATGCAATTTGATATTTGTGGTCGGGTACAAGATCAGCTAATAAAATTATTTTATTTCTGTCGATTTTTCGATTTTTGGCAGAATGTCAAAGTTGGACCATCGATTTTTTCAAATTTTTCCATACATACCCCTTTGCTTCTTTTTTTACGATTTTTCGAGTGGACTTTCCGGGGAAACTATAAGAGATATCGATACGAATCCAAGAAACTTACTTAAAGATCTATGAGGACCTGATCCGGACTTTTTGCGATAACCGTGAAGATTGGAGGTGTGATGAACCGGAGCTCCAGGTGTGTGAACGGAAGTTGCCGCCGGTGTGTTCATGCTGATAGCACTCGGGCTCTGGATGTCTTCCGGTTTGAATTCCGGCAGGGATGAGAATTTTTCTTGGAAGTTTACTTGCTCGAGTACCCTGTCCATTCCGTCTTCGACGTTCTTCTTGAAGAAGGACCCTTTCTTGGTAGATGGAGAAGGGGAAGCGAGAGGCTCGGCATGAATCGTCTGTTGCTGCTGTTGTTGTTGCTGTTGCTGCTGCTGCTGCTGCTGCTGTTGTTGTTGTTGTTGTTGTTGCTGTTGTTGTTGCTGCTGCTGTTGTTGTTCCGCGTTTTGAGACTGATTCGTCTGTTGTCCTCGATTGTCGAAATGTTGACAGATCATAGACGCATGATCTCCTGCACTTGATGTGGGAGGCATTGCTGAAATAAGGATTTCAATCAGTTATCTTTATTGGATTCCATTTTGGATTAAGCTTGATGGATTTTCATTGATAACGAATAAACTCACCCAATGATTGTCTCCTCTGCAATGGGGCGCGACCGAGTTGAGCCGGCGTTGGCGCTAGCATAAACGTTCCCTTGTTCATCCCACTGTCGTTGTTTCTAACCCCCATCGACTGTTCCTCAACGCAATAAGTAATGTTCGACGAGGCCTCGCTGGTGACCTGATTGTTGTGAGGCGTATGTGGCGTATGAGGAGTTCCCGGTTGTTTGTGCTTTTCCAAACTAACCGACAACATTCCCTCTTTCCTTTCGTCGACTTTTGCGCTGTTCGCTGCGATTATTCGAGAAGACGATTAGACCTTGCCAATTTTTTTTCACCGGAGAAAGAACACGTATGATTTTTTTTCTCCAGAGAAAACGTACGTATGATTTTTTTGCTCCAGAAAGAAAATTTGCGAATTCTTTTCCTCCAGAAAGAAAATTTGCGAATTTTATTCCTCCAGAAAGAAAATTTACGAACGTTTTTTTTCTCCGGAGAAAATACATGTGATTTTTTTTCTTCAGAGAAAATTGAGAAGAACATTTTTTTCTTCAGAGAAATGATTTTTTTCTCCAGAGAAAACGGACGTACGATTTTTTTTTCCAGAAAGAAAATTTACAAACGTTTTTTCTCCAGAGAGAAAATACATGTAATTTTTTTTCTTCAGAGACAACGTACGTATGATTTTTTTTCTCCAGAAAGAAAATTTGCGAGCGTTATTCTTCAGAGAAAAAAAATGTGCTTTTTCTCCAGAGCAAAACCTGTGAATTTTTAGCATATTCTTGTTAATACTCCGGTTACCATAGAATTGAACGTGATTCGTAATGGGATTATCCTTTTTGTCGGTTTCGGTGAGACGGGCGATCGGGTGACCGATTCCTCGATGATTCGGCGTACCGGGATTCGAGGTCGTCACTGGATACGATTTTGCAACTATGACACTCGGTGTTTCGACTTTGTTGCCAGCAACTAAGTTCTGCATCGATAGATTGCGATTTCCGATTTCTGCAATGAGATATTAACGATTTTTCATTTGATTGTATTTATTTATGATCTTTTTACGATATTACTGGATGAACTTTCTGAAAAAAGTCGACTATCTAAAAAAGCAATTCCAATGTCCAGAAAAATGAATTTGACAATTGGCACTTCGTATTAACCCAAACAAACCCAAACAAGTCCACTATCCAAAAAAATGATTTTGTCAATTGGCACTTCGTATTAACCCAAACAAACCCAAACAAACCCAAAGAATTCTGATATCCAAAAAAATGAATTTGACAATTGGAATTCGTATTAACCCAAACAAGTCCATAGAAGTCCAATATTAAAAAAATGAATGTGACAATTGCCACTTCGTATTAACCCAACCAAACCCAAACAAATCTAATATCCAAAAAAAAAGAATTTGTCAATTGGCACTTCGCATTAACCCAAACAAGTCCAATATTAAAAAAATCAATTTGACAATTGCCACTTCGTATTAACCCAAACAAACCCAAACAAGTCTAATATGAAAAAAAAAAAAAGAATTTGTCAATTGGCACTTCACCTTAACCCAAACAAGCCCAATTTTCAAAAAAATGAATTTGACAATTAGCACTTCGCCTTAACCCAAACAAGCCCAATCTTCAAAAAAATGAATTTGACGATTAGCACTTCGCCTCAACCCAAACAAACCCAAACAACTCCAATATCCAAAAAAATGAATTTGACAATCGGCACTTCGTCGTAATCCAAACAAACCCAAATAAACCCAAACAAACTCACCAGTCATGGGTACGGGGAATCCGCAGTACATTCGCTGATGCTGGGTGCTCGGTCCTAGGTAGGGCGAGGCCTGTTGTTGCTGCTTTGAAATAGCGACCAAATCATTGTCGAGCAGCGCAAACGTGAGTGGGGTTTGATAAGGAACGGCTGAAGTTGAGTTACGATGAATCGGGCTCAAAGTCTGCAAGGGTTGCTGCTGTTTCAAAAGAGCCATCATCGGTTTTGATCCAATCTGTTTTGGTGTCGTCACACAACTATCGTTACTCAACTTTGCGTCGCGAGCTTTTCGTTCTCCCTCGTCCGTCGAACGGGAGGACCGAACGGGAGAAGAAATCCTGTAGGAATCTCTTCTCCCAATCGGGGAGCCCGCCTGATTAAAACGTGTTTAATAGGCGATCATCATCGTCCTGGCTAACGCTCTTAAACTCATCAGTTCCCCTTTTTAATAATTTTACTTAATGTTTCGAAATATATTTTTTTTTAGAATTATCAGCAAGTTTTTATGGATATTTGACCGGACTGGTGTTTTTTTCTTTTCAACTATCGAGTTTCTTAACCTCCAAATTTTACTTGGTTATTTAAAAAATTTTAAAAGTTGATTTTTTTCAATAAAAAGATCTGTCCAATTTTTTTCAAATAGAAAAGCTTCCTTATTTTTTTCAATAAAAAAAAAAACTTAATTTTTTTCAGTAAAAGAACCTTTCCCATTTTAAAAAAAATAAAAGCAGCCGCTTCATTTTTTCAATAAGAAAAGCTTGCTCATTTTTCTCAATAAAAAAGGGATCCACATTTTATTCCAATAAAAAAACACACACACATTTTTATCAATAAGAAAACCTTCCCCATTATTTTTTTCGATAAAACAAAGCTTTCTTATTTAAATCAATAAAAAAATATCTCTACGTCAGCTACCATTTTAAAAGCACGTTCCGGCATTTTTTCTCTCACGTCATAGCTGCAGTTTCATCACGATGGATTTTTTTTTAAACTGACGGATCGAAATAAATCCGGAGTGGCTACGAGCCAATCACAATATTTCATGACATCACAGTAGCTGATTCCTTGTACGTAAAAACCCGTTCACCTTGCGAATAACTCGATTACAAAAGAAAAATCAATAAAAAAAGCTGTTTTTTAGGTTATGAATATTATCTTCAACGCCACGTGCGTCAGCGTTCCATAAAAAAAAAATTAAACTCGTTAATCTCATATCCAGTCCAATCTCGGTCCATTCCAAATTTCTTTTTCGAAGATGAGCTCTCTTTTCCATTTTTTTTCAGAGTTGCGTAAAATCTTAGCGAGGACGACGATGCAGACGCGGTTTATTGGGGTTTCCGGTTGGATAATTACCGTGTGAAGAACCGGGGCTGACGTGAACTTCGGTATGTTACGTCCGTTTTCCCCGTGGACGCTCGCAACGAGATTATTCACGGTGTACTGCGTGCTGTACTGTTGCTGTTGTTGTTGTTGTTGTTGTTGTTGTTGTTGTTGCTGTTGTTGCTGCTGCTGCTGTTGTTCGTTCTTGACTGGTTCTGGTTTTACGACTTTCGGTGATATGGGCATCGTTATGAAAGCTCCGCCTTTGGGCTGAAAGCCGGAAACTCCGGTTGGATTGACGGGGCTGTGATAGGGATAAGTCGTCGATAAAACGGACACGGTCCCGCCCTTGTCCATCGAGCTGTGATGATACTTGGTGGATGTTTCCATCGCCGTTGACGGGAGAAGCGCTGCGAATAAAAAACATGGCAATATGAACTTCGAAACGAACTCAAACCCAAAAAAAAACGTCGAAATAAACCCAAACAAAAAACCGTCAAAAAGGATTCCAAACAGAAAACCGTCAAAATGAACCCAAACATTCCAAACAAAAAAACCGTTAAAATGAAACCAAACGAACGCAAACAAAAAAAAACGTCAAAATGAACCCAAAAAAAAACAAAAAAACGTCAGAAAGGAACCCAAACTAAAAAACGTCAAAAAGGAACCCAAACAAGAAAACGTCCAAATGAATCCTATCGAAACCAAACAAAAAAACATCAAAATGAATCCAAACGAACAAAAGAAAATTCAAAACGTCCGTCGAATCGAACCCAAATAAACCCAAACAAAAAAACGTCAAAATGAACCCAAATAAACCCTAACAAAGAAACGTAGAAATTAACCGAAAAAAAATAAACAAAAAAGTCCAAATGAACCCAAACAAACCCAATAAAAAACGCCAAAATTAACTCAAACAAACCCAAAAAAAAAAAAACGTCAAAATGAACGTCGTCATTCATGACCTTGCCGATGACCTTTCATACCTTTGATGGGTTTTGGACGGCAGGTAACGTCCGGTTTAACACCCTGACCGGTACTCGGTGAAAATCTTCCCTGCGCGTAATTCTTCTTCTCCGGGTCTTCCTCCTGTCCCGCGTCGTTGTCGCTGTCCGCCATTTTGTCCTTGCACTTCAAATCTATCTCCGGCTGGGGATCTTCGCAGATGACCATTTGATCGTCGTCCGAACCGGTCGCGTCCTCCTCCTGCTTCACCGAAGACTCCTGAGACTCGCTCAGCAAAGAAGACATCTCGGCGACTCGGTGAGGCTGATGGGATGTTTGATTCGCGTTTTGCTAAAATTTGAGGTTACTTCGTTACGCATTATGTATTTTATGTGTTTTCTTATTTATTCGTTATTTTGTATTTTATATTTGTATTCTGTGCAATTTATACAGAAATATTGAATGATTATCAACATTACTAGTTGCTAATTAGTTTCATTTAAATTGATAATTATGATTGTAATAAATGAGATCATCATTTAATTTATGTAAACAATTTACATCGTAATTTTATAAATTGAAAAAATTATGATAATCAAAACTTGAACTTTTGTAAATCCTTTAAAATGTGAGGTTAAACTCTGATAAGTTTTTATTTTTCTTCTGAATCACGTTTTTAAGAATAAAACTAATTTCGATTTTCGCATCGGTTTGCAACGATTTTTTTTTTAGAAATAAATCTTTTTGTTAACTTTTGCGACTTTGAAGATAAACGATGTTTTAAAAAAAAAAACTTTTGGATATGTCTATCGCAGTTACAACGCGTTTTTCTTCCAAGGTCGAAATGAAGGTTACGTGCGTCAAAAAATTCGTTTGCGAGATGCCACTTCGTGAATATGTTTGTAAATATATTTTCATACACTGTGAGAACATGTACAATAAAATTCATTGGATTTTCGATGGCATTTTCCTCGTTTTTCTTTTTCTTTTTCTAGTAACTACAAAAAATCGCCATTTTAATCGCCATCATCGAAAGGATGACATTCCCCAACGAGAGTGAAACAAATGATTAACCTCAGCAGCAGCAACGTCGCTGTAAACGGCAGTAGCGGGGACGTAAATTTCTTCGCTCGTTCTCGGAGTAAGTGGAACGTCGTCGAGAGCCGGTCCCACATCCATTTCTTCACCGGCGCTATTTAATTTTCCACGCGGTTCGCCACCCTTGAAACTCGTCGTCGAAGATTTTCTTCGATCTTTGCTACACCACTTCCAATCAGGATGCGCCTTAAAATGGGCCTCCTTAACCTCCGAAGCGAGATTGTGATACTTCTTCTTCTCGTCCGGTCCAAGCGCGTACCACCACTCACCGAGGATCTTCGAAACTGTGCGATTGTCCTGATTCGGATGTCGTTGGTGAACGACCGCTCGATGACGTTTTGAAAATATCATAAATGCATTCATCGGTCGTCTTATACGGGGGTCCTTGGTCTGGAACATTCCAATTCTTTTCACAGTTTGCTACGTGGATGAGGGCGTCAATGAAATGTGTTTTTTTTTGTTCAGTTTTCGTCTTTGTTTTAGAGTTAGGCTATTTATCTTTCTTGTATTTGTGAAGATCGTGGGCAGATTATATGACGAGTTTCTTCAAACGATTAAGGTAATCCTTTCGATGCAGATTAGTCATGTAGAGAAAAATGTCAAAATGATGATTTTACGAGATCTCAAATATATGAGTTTTAATTCATTAATATTAAATAAGCGTATCCGAGTGAACACAATTTGTCGACAGTTTATTATAAACCATTAAGATATTGATTAATGATCATTGCCCTGACTCAAGCATTATTTGTTGTCTCAAGATTTACATATGACTACGTTGCACTTTTTTTTCTTGTGCATGTTCGCGCGTACTCAGTTGACGCAGTGTTACCATGTTTTTTTTCACCTACCAAAGCACAATTGCCTTCAGAAATTCTCGTTTTGAAATATTAATTATTCGGAAATTAGGCCGATGAATGGCATCGTAATTTCACAGAATAACTAAATATACTCAAATTTACAGTATTTTAAAAAATCATGTAAATCTTATGAATTGATCCAACCCGATAGGACTATCATGATTCCAAAGTTTTTGGAATTATTTCGTATTATAACCTCACCAAACGTCACATTTATAAAAACTCGCGCGAAAGTCCTTTAACCTAAAATTCTACGGCGTATGACATCGTGACGTCGCAATCGCCAACGCCAGTTCCGTGGTGTTTGGCAACAGCAACTAAGAATTTGAATTTTGCTGGTATCACAATAATCTTTCGAACTTTTAAATCTTCCGTTTATAAAGAAAACCTAAAATGACGATTGTAAAAATACCGAACTTTTCTGGCAGCCAATATTGACAATAATGAAAATCGCGAGACACCAAGAAATCGAGACTTATCTTCTCTCTTTTTCCTCTTACCTTCAATGGACTCTGAGGATCTTTGGTGTGAAGTGCGCTGAGTGACTGGCTGCGCCTCTTGTTAGAGCTCGCCTCGATCTCGGCAGGTGTCGTTGGTTCCGTCTCGAAAACGTCGTCGTCCTCCTCCTCGGCCGGGGTTATCGGATCAGGTCCGGGCCCGGGCGTTTCATCACCAATGTTTCCCATGCTCAGGGGTATCGGGGGTGCGCTCAATGGTGGACTCAGCGCTGATGGTGGTGGACTCACATCCGGTTGCTCCAGTACTGTCGTCTGCCAGGAAAAAGCTGCAATGAAATTCTTGGGTTAGTTGCGATGAATGTGGTTAGTAGAGAAGCATGGAAAATAGCAGCCACCGGATGAGAGACAGCGAGCGAGCGAGTCAGCAAGTAAGTCAGTGAACGAGAGCGAAGAAGACAGCACAAAGAGAGTAAGACAGAGCGAAAGACCGTCGACGTTTGCAGGTGAAGAAATGCTGCGACCCTCCGAAACCTTGGGTATGTTTTACTTTTTGAACATTAGCTATATTCCTTTAACCTGGATTGATGAACCGAAATGACTGATTTGTGGATACTTTGTTAATTTATTTTTTCCATTGATGATGATGGATGAAGCTACTTGTCGGATACCATCTTGCAAAGCAATTGGGTTCGATTCATAACGTAGCCATTTTTCCTAACCCTCTTCGGCTTTACTCATTGAAGTGAGGTTATGTGGTTCTATTTTGATCATTAAAGTGAGGTTACATCGTCCTACTTCATTCATACAAAGTGAGGTTATGTGGATCTTGTCCATGAAATATCCATACGCGTAAATTTTGACAAAAGATATGTCAGTGCATCTGTTAACAATCATTGATGACGAGTGAACGCGTAAGAACCGTTAGACATTTCGAAAACACGACTTTGATAATCTGTTCGTTAGAAAAACTATTCTTTAGGTGATAAAAACAGCAGATCCGAAGCCTCGTGTGTGTAGATTGTGAATATCATCCAGTTACATCTGTTTCAAATAGTTTCCACAGAGAACCTAACCTATGATGTCTTTAGAATCTTCTATGTCAATTTCAATATCGATTTCTGCAACAAGAGATTTTAACCTCCGTAGGCGTCCAAATAGATCAGTTATTTGACGAAGATAATTTTGAAGTCCGATTCGTATCGCCTGCGGTGTAGCATTTGCCGTTCGTGCTAAAAGGCTAATAGTTGATGATCGATGGCCGTGAGGAATTATTGCAACCGACACTTTTTCTATTTTGACGATCAATGAAACGATACACCAGGGCCAAGGGGACCAAGCGAGGAAACCGATAAACCAATCTTCGATGGGGAGATAGTGAGACAGAATGAGAAAGTGGTCAGTGGTCATATTCAAACCTTTTTTCCAGTTGCGAACTGTACTGCTGAGTAATGGCGGGGGATGGGGCTGGTTTGCAGGAGATACGTCGTGGCTCCCATCTGTGAAATCCTTACCATTTAGTTATAAATTTTTGAAGAAATTAATGCGCAGCAGCATTTTCGTTGGGGCGTACGGACATTGTCTGAAAATTTGGACGTTCGATCGAGCCCTGACTTAATTGCATATAGATACCCCAAAAGACGAGAAATCAAGAAACTTTTCTATTTTTCATTGGTTTACTTCATTTTAGGTTTCTCGTTGATACCATCCAAATTCAACAAAGCCCGGACGCAGTGATCAATTTTTTAACACGCCGAACGTAGCTTTCTCGTTGCGATAGAAGAAACATTTTTATCTTTTTTCTTTTCATTTGATATTTGATTTTAATTCAATTTTAATTCAAACGCTATTTATTTTCGATTTTCATTTTCCAAGGCTGGTGTATACGATAAATACATTTTCTGAGACTGGAAAATGGTTTGAACCGTGCAGATAACGCATAAAAAATTCATTTAATAAAAAACCAATGGCGATACGATAAAAAAAAAGATGATTGCAAGCCAATCAAGCACAGTTAAAAAAAAAAAAATTAAAATTGAAACATTGAAAATTGGGAATATGGAAAAAATGGTAATTGAAGAAATGAAAAATTGAAAGAATTGCATATTGAAAAAAAAAATGAAAAAATTGAAAATCGATAAAATGTATATCGAAACAGAAACCAAAAAACTTCGTCTCAAGACCAAATGTTTCTTCCTACGTTCAAGAAGTTTCCGTTCTCAACGTTGCGTCGATACGAAGAACATAAACGAAAAAAAATAAATAAATAAAAATAAAAATGGCGGTTTACTCTCGATCACAAGTTATCGAGAATTCGTAGATTCGATTGCCTGATGTTTGAACTTACAGAGTACACCGTTGCTCTTGACGATGTCTTCTCGAGGAGGCACGGGTTTCTGGACTTGTACCACGTGATTCGGTTGGACGATAACATGCTGGAAGACACTTGTGGGAGCCGTGCTGGTGACGGCCGTTGTTGCCGATATGACGACGCTCGTTGACGGCGGTGGTGCCAGAGGTAGAGGGGCCTGTTGTTGCAATTGTTGTTGCTGCTGTTGCTGCTGATGTTGTTGTTGATGCTGTTGGGCCTGACTCCTTTGAAGATCCGCGTGGCTCGCGACGTTCAGTCCTATCTTGGTACTTTGAAAATCACACTGCAATCACAAAATTAAAATTAGTCAATAGGATTCGATCATCGAGGGAAAAAAAAAATAATCACGAATATCAGATAAAAAGAGAGACGATAATAGGATTGTAACACTTTCGTACTCGCGTCTTTGGAAATTCCCTCACCTTCTTCCTCGAGAGGACATATCCGAGTGGACGACCAAAAAAAATTGCTTTCACGATTACGAAAAAAATATCTGATTTCAGGTTATTTAGTTTTTCTGAAAAGTACGTTGATCGAAGCTGATCGACAAACACGGATCGATACATCCGCATCGATTTTTGAAATATTTCGTTCGGCAAATTTCGACTTATTGGAAATATAAATTAATTTTTTCTATCGAAATTTAC
>JAPYZI010003887.1:0-21772 GCA_030523105.1 Ophioninae sp. A BG-2022a | reverse complement strand
AATTTCAAAGTCGGACCATCGATTTTTGCAAATTTTTCCATACATACCCCTTTGCGTTTTTTTTTAGCGATTTTTCGAGTGGACTTTCCGGGAAAACTAAAAGAGATATCGATATGAATCCAACGCCATTATTTAAGTTAGGCAAAAAGCTTTTCCAAACTCCCCAAATAAAACCCCAGAGCATAGAAGGCGGTCGCGCTACGACCTTTTGAAATATCGTGATTTTTGAGATTCTGGCAAAGTGGGCCTGGGAGGTCGAAAAAAATTTTTTTCCGTTTTTTAACTCTTAAAAATGCCTATTTAATCGGAAATTTTCTGCTGATTACGAATATGCCTGAGTTTTTGCCGAAAGTGCAAAATTTCACTCTGAAAACGGGAAAAACATTTCTAGAATATATGTTTGACATTATTCCCTAGAAATGGAGAGTTCAAGGCGAATTAAATAGTAGATTCCTCTTCAAAGTATAAAAACAATAATTATAATTATTTCTCTTCCCCCCCTACCAACACATTTCTCAATGTATTTCCATTATCATAAAAATTAATAGCCCTTAAAAAAACATTATTTAATTCTCATTAAATAAACAATTATTTTACAATCCTTAAATAATTAATCTAATCAAAATCCTCCTCAAAGTCAATGCTAATCAATATTCTCATCGAAATAAAAAATGTCGATATAAATTCTGACAGTTTCCTTTGCACTTTCATCCCCCGCGAATTTCGCGTTGCGCGAGGATTCGAGCTCGCGAAAGTAATCGTCCTCGAGTCGTACTCGTGGCTTATTATTCGCAAATTAAACGATTCTACCGTTCGATTCGGGCCACCGGAATCCCCAGACGATTCTGGAGCTTTTTCCACCTTCGCACGACAATTCGAAGTTACTACCCCTAACCCCCCCCCCCCTCCCCGCCACCCCCTCATCGCCGCTCGTCTCCACGGCTGACACGAAAGTTTCTTTTGCCCGTGCGAGATTTCGCGATTTTCCATGCGATAGAACAAGCTCATGGAATCTTCGGGGGATTCGATCGTATATATATATATATATATATATATATATATATATATATATATGCGTTTCGGATATTATCAGCATCGGCCGCCTCATTTCCCCAGAGAATATGGAACCGCATATGTACATATCGAGAACTCGTCTTCGATCGATACGGATTTCCCTCCGCCCCCCCCCCCCTCCACCCCAATATGCTCGAAATCACGGCCGCACAAAAATCGAAATAAAATTAAAAAAAATTAATGAAGTAAAATAAGGGAACGTGAATATTTCAAAGAATGAGGGGTTGCAAATAAAAACTGAGAACTGGGTTAGTTATTTCGATTTTTGGGGGTTGGGGGTGAGTGAGTGAATAACGATCGTACAAAAATCAAAATGATAAAAAGGGAAATTAAATTAAATAAGGGGAGATGTATTTTCGAAACAAGGGAGGGTTGCAAAAAATCGAAGAAACTGGGTTAGGTGAAACGATTTTTAGGGGTTGGCGGTTAGGGATCGGTGAAAGGGGTGGGATCAAGAAATTTGTATGACAATAATATGAATAATTAAATGAGATATTTAAATCAGTTAATTTATAAAATTGAATGTATGGGTTAATTTTTTCGTATGAGGGGTTGGGGGTTGAAGAAGAATGGGGGTTGAGTGAAAAAAAAGGATATGGAAAAAGTATAAATAAGAAAATTAGATATCAGAAAAAAACACAATATTTTTCGAAACTGGGTTAATTTTTTCAAACTTTGAAGGGTTGGGGGTGGATTCGATTGTCGGGGGTTGGTGACATTAAAATCAGTGCAAGAATAACGCAAACGGTTATATCGGGGATCCAAACAAAGCCACAAAATTTCGAGAAACTGGGTTAGTTTCTTCAAAGTTTGAGGGTGGTTCGGGGGTTGAAAAGAGGGGTGGGTTTTGACGTGAAAAAATCGATATTGAAAACATTAAATAAATGAAAATAAATGATCAAACAAAAAAGGCAAAAATGTCAAAAATCTGGTCTCGTTTCTTCGATCTTTGAGGGCGCAATTGGGGGTTGGGGTGAAAACAAAGAAATTGGGATAAGGGTTGTTTCCCTCAGTGGAAACGAGGATGACGGCAGGAGGCGTGGGCGTGAAATTGCTTTTCAATGACTGCTGAAACAGAGCCGGGTCGAGAGGACGATTCTCGTGGGGAAAAGGGGGTGGGGGGTTGCTACGAAGGGGTTGGGAGGAAAAACACCCCCGAAGGAAAAAAAAAGCGACAACCTGGAACACTCGTGTTATTGGACATGTGCAGTCGACGGAAACATTGTACGAACCTTGAAAAAATAAAGAAACACATAAAAGCTCCGCAAACGAACCGCACGAACGAGCAATGGAGCAAAAATTTTCTGGCGCCTCCAGAGAAAGCCTGATGGAAGGAAATTAACCTACATTCTTTTTTTTCATCCCTCGTTACTCCAGTTTTTCATTTGCTAAAATTTTATTTTGCAATAATGGAAAACGGAACAAAAGGGGTTGAAAAAACGTACGCAACAAATCTATTTGTTTACTCAAGGGCTCGTGGGTGAAGCACTAGGGGTTGGTGTTTTTCACTTGAAAGTTTACTCGACGAAATTATTATTTACGTTACTTATTTTTATTTATTTTTCCTTTTTTTCATTTTTTGCAACCCTTAAAATTTTTACAGTATCACACTTTAAAAATGTACCCTTTTTCATCCCCAATATCAAAGATGCTGAAAGAAATTAATTTGGAGGTTGATGATATCAATGGCCTGATAGAAGGGTTAATATTAATTTAATTGTCGAAACATCAAGAGAATGTGATAAATACAATTATTATGTTTTATTAAAATTCCGTTATTAAATTACAATTACAATATTTAATTACAATATTCAATTGCAAAGAAAATATATTTATTGGTAAATTTAATACATAAAAATGTTATAAATATAAAACCTTGTAAATAATTGTATTGGAATAAAAATAAGAATAATAGTAAAATTCATATTAATAAATATTACAAGATAAATAAATATTCGATATGTAAAAAATAATAATTGCACTGTTATTATATTAATAACAATTATATTATCCTATAATTATTATTGTCCTCACAACATATTTATATTATTAAAAATTGTTATGAATAATAATCCTAAAATTGTTGAAATATTTATTTTGGATAATAATTTTTAAAAAATAGTTCTGCGTTGGTATCGTAAAGAATCTTTTGCAATCCGATCTTACATCATTATCTTTTTTATGGATCCGTTTGAGGGCTTCAAAGGAAACAAAAAAGCTGTGCTTTTTCTCACATTTGTAACGCTCTCGAACACGTTTAAAGCAGACGTTATTTTTCTTCCTTCCTAGATGTCCCACCCCCGCCTCTCTTTTTCTTTGTCCATCCTTGAGAAACGATCGTTTCTTCCTGAATTTTGTTCCAGCGCGATTTAGATCAGAAAAGAGAGACGCATTCGTTCTCAAGAGCTTGTGAGAAACTCGCCGAGTAAAATCGCTCGTGAAAGCTCCGGTGAAAAAGAAGCCAAATATTCTCGGCAATGGGATTTACCGACGCTTTCTGGCAATTTTCCAGGCCTCGATTGTCCACTTCCTTCAGAACGTAAAGAAAGTCCGAAACATTTTTTTATTGTTTTTTTTTTGGTCCAAAAATGTGGCAAACACGAAATTTTGATTTGAAAATAAAAAGCTCGATAAATCGGTTCGGACTTTTATCCTCCAATTTCTCCAGGAAGTAATCAACATTTTATATATTTATTTTTATTTAAAAAATTAAAATATTTAAATTTTATATTCTTATTTTTATTTTAAGACATTGAAATATTTACTTTTTTTTTAAATTGATATTTTATTTGTATTTTATCTGAAATCGAAGTACTAAGATTTTTATAAATTTTTCATCGAAACATAAAGAGCTGGAAAAATAATTCCAAATCTGGATTGTTCACTTTCTCCAAAAAACAAACAAAAATCTTCCCCAATTAATTATTTTTACAAAACTATTAATTTTTTTTCTCGATCCCAATCAAGTAACAAACGACTATTCGTAAGCAAAAATCAAATGGCTGGAAAAATAATTCCAGACCTAGATTGTCCAGTTTCTCCATAAAAAAAAAATAAAAAAACGTTTAATTTTTTTTTCGACTTGAAAATTGAGGAGAAGGCTATTTGAACCAAAAACAAAGATATCCCAAGTGTCTCAAGACGCAAAAAAAAAAAAAAACAAAAAAAAACAAATATTTTCTTAGCGCAATGCGGGTCGAAGTGCGGCATCCCCGAGTGCTACGGTGACCGTAACTTTTCCCACTGCAGCCCTTTGCGTCACTGGCGTTTCATAAGCACCAGCAGAAAAAAAAACAAGTAAAAAAAAAAAATTTTTTTTTAAACAAAAGTAAAAAAACGAAAACCTGTATTGCGGATAAAAGCTCTCGGATGGAAAGCTCCTGGTCTCCAGCCCTTTCAACTCGTCCCTTTTCCCGACACTGCGAAAGCGTATGCACGTTCTTGGACCACCGAAGGTCTCCCACGAGATATCCTCCTGCCTCGACCATTATCAATTAATAATAAATTCGCCTCTTCCAGTTTTATTCACCGACTGACAAAAAACGAAAAAAAAAAGCATACGTTACGTAACTTTTTACTTTCCTCATTGCTTTTTTGTTTGGGTTCGTTTGGGTTTTGTTGAATAATGTTAAATAATTTTTTGTAAGCAAGTATGTTTAACAATAATAATAATGAAAATGCGAAATAATAAATAATAATTGCATAATAAAGTCGCAATTTTGTTCAATGATAATTTATTTAATTTACTGTATTATTCAGTTGAATAATAAATTTCAAAAAAATAATATTAAAGAAGCCTTTGAATTTCATTCTCGTTTTTTTAGATATTATACAAAATTGTCTAAAATACAAGAATTAAAATATTTCAAATAGTATATTTAAATAAATAAATAAATTTTCAAAGCAGGTAAATTTCTTCGTTTTAATTAGTCGACTGACGTAAAGTGGTGTTTACGAATGCATACAGAACCCAAACAAATTTTTAAAAAACGTCGCAAAAAAAAACAATTGTCAGGCCAACAAACCAAATGTTTTTGTTTATTTAAAAAAAAATGTAATTTTCAAAGTACATTAGTTTCTTTGAGTTTTTATTTCGCGAGTGACGTGGAGTTGTGATTACGGATGCGTGAGTGAAATATTAGACGAGTCCCTTAAAAGGGCTTTGGAGGCCCTTTCCCTTCGAAATAAAGGGTTAACGCAAGAAACTCGTATCGAGAGAAATACCGTGATGTTTCTTAAGGCTAATGTGTACAAGTTCTATCCTCGTTCGACCCCATAACGAGTATTAGGTGGCCACCCAAAAATAAGGGCTGTTCGCCCTTTTGCCAGCCCAGTTTTCGTCGATGTAATTCGAAGCCCTTGAAACGACCTTGGCGACGAAAGCTTTGCCCTAGCTCACTTGTATCACTTCACCCTTCACTTCCGTTCCTTCGGGCCAACACATCCCCTCCCACTGCCCTTCATAGACGGCTCTTCGTCCTTCAAGTTTCACTAATCGTGATATATAGCCAACGAGCCATTCTCGACAGAAACAACGTGACTTTCCAACGTGAGGTACACACGTCCTGGCAACACCACCAGGGCTTTTCTAAACAACATACCAAATACAAAAGGATCACCAACACCATTAGTAAAGCCCTTTTTTTCGCCCAACGAAATTTCTTATTCGGACAAAAAATACTTTTGGATTTTTAATTATTTAATTATTCATTTTCTGTTTTGGTTTCTACGGTTGTTTTTATTAATATTAGTTTGTCGTGTAAGAGGAATAATTAATAATATATTGTATAATTTATAACGCAAATATTTATTTAATAATATAATATAAGTAATAATTGAGTTATAAATTATAAAAGTTAAATTATAATAATATAATTTATAACACAATTATAATAATTGTTATATCATAAGTTATACTTTTACATCATAAATTATATTAATTTATAATTTATAAGTACTGATTTTACTTTCACAATAATTACTGTCCGGAGCTTCAATGTTAATTAATTTTATTATTATCATTCTATTTTTTTTAAATTATTATTCTATTTTGATGACAGGAATAATAATAATAATTATTATTTTTTCCCCATTTTTTCCTATTATTATTATCAATAATTATTCATATTATTATTGATAATAATTAATCATAATTATAACAATTATAATTGTTGCTCTCGATGCTGCAATCGTTCTTATCTCATTTTTGTTATCATTATTATCATCCTAGGACCCATACGTTACGGATTTTCATCATCATTATTATTATTTCAAAAACATGGATCCCACTGAAAGAGACGAGATCGAGCTTCACCCCCAACGTCGAATCGTCGACTTTCTTTCGAGTCAGCTCATTCCCAATGAAAGGGGTTGCACACGTCATTATTTTCTTCACAAAGACACGGTGATGCTTCAACCCAACCCTCAAACCCTACCCCTCTTTTTTTTGTTCCCCTAACGAGCCCACATCGAACGAGGATCCGAGTTATTTTTCCCTCGGTTTTTCCTCTTCCTCAAACTCTTGAGAACAAGAGATATTTTATTTCGGGCAATTTAAGACAATAATACAAAAAAATAATTGGAAAGTAAGATATAAAGTTTATAAATAATTCAATAATTCAATAATTATATAACAAAAATAAATAAAAATTCAATATACTAAAATAACAAAAACGTAAATTCAAAAATATTCAAAAAACGAAATGTAACCTAAAACAACAACAAAAAAATTCTGAAATATTAAAAAAACGCAATGTAACCTAGAATAACAAAAACAAAAATTCAAAAACGAAATATAACCTAAAATAATATAAAAAAAAAATGCAAAAATATTTCAATCCTCAATCTAACCCAAAACAACAAAACCAAAAAATGCAAAAATATACAAAAACGTTGGAGAAAGGAAGAAGGGAGAAGGGGAGTTGCTCCGATTCGGGCATTAGCGAGATTGAAGACCGGAAGTAGAAGATTCAGTCGTGGTGGAAAGGCAAGAAGGAGGGTGGCTCAAGGTGTTCAACTTTCGGTCGCTCGTACAATAATTCACGGCTGTTGGGCTCCTTCTGTTCTGAAAAGGGGTGGAGGGGGTGAGAGGGTGAGGGGGATGAAACCCCCAGTCCGAGATAATTCTTGTCTCAGGTTGACTCGGGTACTGGAGCATGAGGGACGGTCTACCGGTTCGGCGAAAGGGGCTCGGGGAGGGGGGGGGGGGGAGGCGACAGGACGCGCAACACACGAGAGAACCGCGCCAGCTGGGAGTCTGACTTCGCGCTGACTGTAACCACTAGAATGGCCGGAGCGTCACTGAGCGTGCTGTGCCAAAGTACGAACCCACGGAGGAGTGACTAAGAGAAGAGAGGGCGAGAGAGGGAATTTACCACAGTAACGTCAGGGGTGCGGGCAAACACGTATTTCTGATGTATTCTCTCTCTCTCTCTTTCTCTCTCTTTCTCTGTCTTCCTCTTTCCCTTTCTCTTTGGTTGGTTTGGTCGTTTTTGTCAAAATAGGGATTTCTGGTTATTTTTGGTAGAATTGTATTTTCTTTGTTATTTTTGGTTATTATTGTTTTATTTAGTATTTTCTTTGTGTTATTGTTATTTTTTATTTGATAATGTTTTTGAGCTTATATATTTGTTTTGTTTAGGGTTTTTTTTTGTGGGTTGGCTGAACGGTTTTTTTTTAGTAGGGGATGACAAAATCTATCATCATCATCATCATCATCATCGTCATCATTATCTCTCCGCTTGTTTGGGTTATTATGGTTGAAATTGTATTATTTGGTTTTTTTTTTGTTATATTTGTTACAATTGCGTTATTTGGTATTTTTTAAATATTATTGTTTTATTTTTATGTTTTTCAGTTTATATATTTATTTTGTTTGGGTTTGGGTTTTATCCTGAATTTTTTTACTAGGACAAAATAAAATTTATCATCTCTCTCTATCGTTGTTTCGGTTATTTTGGTAAAATCGCGTTTTTTTTGTTATTTTTGTTATATTATTATTTAGTTACTAATTTTGATAAACTTTGTATCTTAATTTTTAATTGTTTTTTTTTTTTGTTATTAACTCAAATTCCCAAAATCATATTTCTCTCTATCTCTTTCTCTCTCTCCCCGTCTCAGTCAGCCTATTGTCGACTAGAAACTGCAGGCACCCACTATCTCTCCTGAAACAGCCCAGAACCGTCGAGTTTTCGTGCATCAAAGTATAATGCATCCTCGTTGGGGAAACTTACCCTGGCAACCCCACTGGCCATCCCCCATCGCGCGAACCCAAGCGAGACAAGACCAAGAAATTCACGACGACATTGTTACGACTCGTCAGCTTCATTATTCTCGTGATACGAACATTTGTGTTCATTTTTATAAACAATTACTTCTCTTACTTTCATTATCAATATTAATAATAAATAATGTATTATTTATTATTCAATCCCTTTATTAATAATAAATAATGTATTATTTATTATTTAATCCATTTATTAATAATAAATCATTTATTATTTATTATTACTTTTATTATTATTAAACCTTGGTTACTTTGATTGTGAATGTTATTGAATATTGCATATTTGCATACGAATCCAAATTTCATATTTATATCATTAATATAAATTACAATTATAATTAAAATTATTTTCTATGATAATTGTCAATTTTTATTTATTTATTCGAATAATCATTATCATTAATCTCGTACGAGAATAATATGTGAAAAATATGTAGCTAAAATTATTATTATTACAACTATTATTTATGTACTCTAATAATAAAATAGTAATAATAATGATAATAATAACAAATAAATTTGTTAATAAATATGATATATAAAATAATAATAATTTCAAAAATACATCTCGAAAGAAAAAAAAATCGTCACTGAATCAAACCCTTCCTTTTAAAAAATTAACAATAATTATCTATAAACAAACCTAAAACAATCAGTATATTTAATAACAATTGTTATAACCCCCTCAACAAAAACAATAATAATTAAAAAAAAAATACATTTCGAAAGAAAAAAACAAAGTCGTCACTCCCTCGAACCCTCTTTTTTTAAAATTGACAATAATTACCTATAAACAAAAAGAGAATAATCTGTTACGGCTATTGCGAGACTCGTTTGGATTTCTCGATTCGCAGACTGGCGAGATCGCCCCCGAGATGTCCAATGGTGCACTTCGAATTTCGTGAGTAGTAAGGGATGAAGGGGAAGAGGAAGGGAGCGGGGGAGGGGGGGGGGGGTTCGATGAAGGGTCTCGAAGCTCGGAAATGCCGACTATCCCGGTTAATTAATTCCCTTATAATTAACGAGGCAAGGGGATGAACGGAGGGGGAGGGGGGATGAGAATGAGGGTGAGAAGTGCAAGAGAGGGTTGGGATCGGAGATTGTGGAGGGGATGGCGAGAGCCGCGAGGGCTCGTGGTCTAGATCGGTATACGGATACACGTTGGGCTATAGTCCGACTGGTATTCTGTGCATTTTGGGTTATTGGGTGAGGATTCGCGTGGGTCGAGGATAAAGGGCTAAGGGCGGTGAGGGGTGGGGGGAAATAGACGGGCAAGGGCTCTCAATTGCCAAGGCGAGGAGAATCCTCGTACGGGATCGCCCTCGGGGTGCCCCGATACCCGAGTTATCCAAGGCTCAATTTAACCTCCACGATTATTTGTAATATCATTAATCATTTTCAATTTCGTTTACGAATTTACGATTAATCGAAGGGTGGGGTTGGGGGAGGGGAACATGCACTTTTTTCAACCCCTTTTTTTTGCTCTAAAAAAGCTAGGATTTTTATTTTTACTTCGTTTGGGTTTGTTTTTTTTTTTTTTAGAAAGGATACAAACGCAAAAACCGTCTTTTTTCAACCGACAAAAAAAGCCGCCATTTTTTTGGGGGTTTGTGGGGGTTTGTTTTTTTTTTTTTTACGAAACAGAACTCGGACAAATCCAAACAGATCCAAAAACGCCAGGTCTTTTTTTTTACCCCGAAAAACACTTTTTCTAAGTCTCAAAAATAATTATTTATCGTTAATAAATTAAAACGAATTTTTGGATATCAATAATATCGATAGTGACAATGATATTGATTATGAATATTTGTATGATTTACTGCAGTTTGTATTATTGTGAATGATTAATGTTATTTATTAAAATATTTAGTATTTAAATAATATTTTCCTCCTTACAAAAATTCAATTATACATATCACATAACACAGTATAAATGATATATTATATAATATAATGTTAATTACAACATATAATTATACGATGAAAATTTATATCGTATGAATAATGGAAACGTTAATAAAAATCACTAGGACGGAACGTTATTATTATTATTAAACTAATAACAACAAAAACAACAACAACAACAACAACAACAATAATAATAATAATAATAACAATAATAAATCCGAAAAAAAAACACAATAATAATAGAAAGAATGAAAAATGTAAGATTTTAAATAACGAAAAAATGAAGGACCGTCTCGTCTTCGCCTCGAGAAAAAATAAATTTTGATAATTGATAGCGAGAGCTTTTATTAACGAGAGAGAAGGATGGAAAGCGAGATAAACAACGAATGGTACTTTGAGTCGTCGGTATAAAGAAAAAAGTAAGGGAAACGAGGCTTGATTTGCTGGGAAAGAACGTTGTGATGAAGTCCCTGGTTGGTAGAATGAAATATAGGTATATAGTTATATATACATAAATATATGTATGTATAGGAGTATGCGTGTATTAAATCTTTCTCACCGGTGATAGTGGCTTAGTCCTTTACGATGCCCAGGGGCAAGAAAATCCCAGCAGTGGCAGGAAATTGAAGCCACCCCTCGTAGACTACCCCCCACCCCCACCCCTATTCCTCCACCTCGCACTTTCAACCCCTCTTTGCTTTACCTTTCTACTCTCTCGTCCCATTCCTGGTTACGCCCTTCTCTGACGATCCGATGGAACGACGTAGCTGTTCTCGATCGTCTGTTATATAGTTCGAAATTTCACCCCCACCCCTCGTCCACCCCTCTTTATGTATTTCTCTCTCACTCTATCTCTTTCTATTTCTCTTTCTCCCTGTATCTTTCTCTCTCTCTCTCTCTCTTCGTATTCTCTCTCTTATTATTATTTTATTATTATTAGTATCATTGTTATTATTTTTGTTACTCATTTTTTTTTTATTACTGAAATATTAATTTATCGGATTTATCGATACAGTAATTTCACGATAATTAATATATGTTTTTTTAAAAAACAATGATGTATTGATTTTTATCGATAGATTAATCATTTGATTTTTTACGAGAATGTAAAATTTGTTTGAAATTGATTTTTTGCTGAATAATAATTATATTTCATTTTTGTTTTATTCAGTGATCCAATTAGTTTCAGTTTAATTTGTATCATTTGAGTACTATCGAAGTATCGAGAAAGCAAAATTATTGGAGACAAGAGAAAATTGTTATAATAAAATAAAAAGAAATGTTAAAAAAAATAATAATAATAATCAACGTATTATATATATATATATATATGTATATATGTATGTATAGATAATAATAACTAATAAAATGAATAAGCTGCAGAAAAAAACTAATTAATTAAAGTCTTAATTAATAATAATTGACCATATAAATAATTGAGTAATTTAAAAATTAATAAATAAGCAAAATAAATGAAACGAGCAGTGACAAAACGTAACAAGTATCGGAATAAATTAACGAAAGCTAAATTAATGAAAAATTATTATATAAATAAACAGTGATTAAACAAATAATAAATTATTGGCTATTGAATAAATAATCAGGAAGGCGTGCTTGGGGTATCTTAGGATTGTCTCGTATTTGCCAATTAAGCTTTCAACCACCACAATTCCTCGACACCCCCCACCCCCTACCCCCTGGGTAGCTCCTTCCCTCGACGTTTTTCGCAAGGGGGAAAACGGGCGGAAAATAATACAACGAATTTGTGATACTGCCCGGATAATATCCGGATGGCATGCTGCAAGCCTCGTTCCGGCTTAACCTGCGGTCAGGGACGTAAGGGAACGGGGTGAACGTTGGGTAAATTTAAGAGCTACCCTTATGCTCACGACGATAATAATAATTTTAATAACAGGCGCGAGGCTAATAACGGTACTGCGTACGAACCTCAATGCCTCGTTCACCGTAGCATGTTACTCATTAAACCCCTATTACGTTGTATGGACACGTGAGTGCGATGGAATGCAATTTCTTTTTTTTTTTGTTTGTTTTTTTTCAACCTATAGTGAAAAATGACAGTTCGCGATGGAACCAAAAAAATATTCTTCGTTGATGTTGCAAATGGATTTTGCAATTTTGTATATTTTTCTTTTATTTATTTTAACCTTCAAACGACCTGTGAAATTTTTTTTTTTTTTCATTTATGAAAATATTTGTTTTTAAATTGTAATTATAAATATTAAAATTGTTTCTTATATTTAGTAATATTTTATCATTGTCTTTGAAAATATTATTGAATATTGATATTTTATAATATAATATTTTTATTCATTTAAATATGTATTAGTATTTTTTTTATTATATTTTTTGAATTCGTTATTGAATATATGAATATTAATGTTACTGTATAATGATAATAATAGCAATAATTATTTATTATTGTTTATAGAAATCATCCTGTAAACTTGAACTTTCAATATTTATTTTTCAAAAATTATAAAAATCTTGATTTTTGACAGTCCCTGATAATAAAATTGTTTAATTTATTGGTTGAACTTTGTTACAAAAAAATTATGAACAATTTTAATTTTTTTTTGTTGCCTTTTAGCCTAATCGTAGTTTTGACATATTTGAAGGTACGGGTAGGTGGATGTGGCAAAACCGATGGTTTTGTGGATGAAAGAATGGCCGCTGTTATAAGGGATGAATTTGGTCTAGGCGGTGAACGGACTGGCAGTTGGACAGGTATCGTTCACTTGCAGAGATACCGAGGTAACATAGGCCAGTGGCGAAGCTTCGTTTGCCATAACACGTTATCCCCGTTGTATTAACAGCTTCATGTAGGCGAGAGGAGACCTTCGTCGGGAAGGGAGAACAACAAACACCCACGGCAATTCTCTTGCACCCTCCCAGTTGCATCGGACCGATTGCGGTCTTGCCAGGTGACCTGTCACTGCGTACCTCCATTCTCTCCTCTCTCTCTCTCTCTCTCTCTCTTTCTCACTGTCACTGGCGTAATTTGCATCTCTGTGGCGACGTTTCCGGTTACAGTGCTGTATATTATTATTATTATTATTATTATTATTATTATTATTATTATTAATATTGTAACATTCATATTAAAATTACATTTTAATATTAATGTTACAGTATTTTTAATTTGTAACATTAATATTAAAATGTAATTCAATTATTTGTTTACTTTTTTTATTATTATTAATTTTGTAGAAATATTCTGTAAGTGTAATGGAATTATTACATTTTTTTTTGTATTATAATAAATAATCATCGAAGTATTTAATAGTTACATTATTTTTTATTGTTTTTTGTTGTAATGAAATTTGCAGAAACGTTGCTATAATGAGATTACGTAATATTTCATAATCATAATGAATAATAATCGAGTTATTTTATAATTATATTATTATTTCATTTATAATATTTACAACAATTGTGTTACAATTACTGTACTACAATAAATTGATTATTATATTACATATACAACAATTTTAATTTTATTTGTATTACATTTAATTACATAATAAATTATACATTAAACAAATCATTATTTAATTTACATATTACAAAAAATCAAATATCAAATGAATCATAAAAATTCTTCAAAATTCATCAACAAACATTAACCTCAAAATCGTTAATTAAATAAATTTCTAAATAAATGTCTTTTTCAACGAATTTCCTTATCCTCCTTTTTTCCCTGAGGATCGAGGGTTGAAGTCTTGGATTAATGTATACGTCATTAATTTACTCATCGTGTCGTAATTGTGGACAGGCGGCTGGAAAAGCTTGGCATTTCTCGAGGAGATGCCTCGAGAGTATCAGGAGGGAGACTCTGGAAGGCAAAAGTCTTCAAAATCCCCTCCCCCACCCTACTTTTCTCAAACCCTTCATCCCCCCTCCTTTTCTCATACTTGGATACTCCGAAGTTGTTTGATGACGAGGGAACCAAGTTTTCGAAATTCGAGGCAGCGAAGACGTCGAAGATGCTCCTTTTGCCCCTTCATCCCCATTTCTCAACCCCCACTCTAACCGAACCTACAGTACGGTTTCCCTTCGTCCTCTCGTCGTACATAACCTTGTTGAACTTTGTAAAACTCACGTGAGTAAACCACTCGCTAATCCTTATACCAGTGTGCGTTGGAGAAGGGAGAAGAACCGTAGCAGGTGGGGGATGAGACCCATACTCGGAGGGTGACCGACGTAGCAACGACAATTTCATTACCGCGCATGCTCACGTGTCAAGGACGCGCCACGAGGATTCTCGGCGGGCGAAAAAAAGAAAAAAAAACGGAAAAAAAAATAATAATAAAAAAAAAAAGAAGAGAGAAGAAAAGAGAAAGCGAACAAACGATCGTGGCGTCAGCTTGGGACGTGTGTAAGCGCAGGGGGGGGGGGGCGAAAACAACTTTCACTCTTTCGTCTTTTCGCCCACACGAGAATACTTTCACTCTTCCAGTCTTATCTTGGATCGAAAGAAAAGAAAAAAAATTAAAAAAGAATAAAAAAGCAAAGATTGTTTATATATGTATATATATATATATATATATGGAAAATCTCTGGTTGTTTTTTTTTTTCATTTATATATGTGTGTGTGTGTGTGTGTGTGTGTAAGCTCGATAGGGGTTGTTTCAGTCAAGCTTCGAAAAAGTGATCGAATACGAACCGACAGCAAATTAAGCCCGCACGTCATGTGGCCCAAATGTTGTTTGATTGGATCTGAATCCGCGGTTCGTATCGTGAAAATTCAATCAACCGGGTGAGACAAACAGGGGGTGGAAAGGGAAGGGGGTGGAAAGGGGTGAGATTGATTGATTGATAATATTTATTACGGCTCGGTTAAAATCTTGGCTTTGAAGGTACTGGTAAAGCGTGAAGTACCAGGAAAGGGAAACGAGAAAGCTCGACCTGCAGGCAAAATCGGAAAATGCTTGGGAGATTTAAAAAATTTTTTTTTTTGTATTCGAATATTTTTTATTTCGTATTTGATTATCGAATTTTTATAGAAAAATCGAAAAACGTTTGGAGAATGTTTAAATTTTGTTTTTTACGAAATAATTTTTTGTTCAATTGAATTGAATAATAATTGAACTGGGAAAATAGATTTTTGGTATTTGGTATTTTTATTTAATGGAATAATTAATTTTTTGTATCGATCGATGTATCATTTATTATTTTTCTTAATTATTAGTTTTATTGAATTTGTGTTATTTTAATTTAAATAAATTCAGAATTCCTCGTATTCTATTAAACGAATATTTTCGATATCGAAATCCGATAGGGACGATAAAAACAAAAAAAATCGAATGCTACACGAAACGGTAGAGATATTCGCACTATTGAAATTCGATATAAAAATAAGATTACTAAAAAGTGCCACTCGATGAAAAATAATTAATTTAATATGCGACAAGAAAATAAAATATATTACATCGTCTAAATTGTTAACAAATAAAAAAACGTGTTAAAACGGCAACTTAAAATTCAGGGGGGGGGGGGGGGGGGGGGGGGGGGGGGCTGCGGTTGCACGCGTCTACGGTCCGGGTCTCGTCAACCCGAATAATTAATGTTGAAGTCCACCAGACTAGGATCGTTCTTGCGAGAGGCTTCCGCGTACAATAACACCCGACAGCTAGGTCGGCCGCATAATTAAAATAACGTCAAATCGCTTTTCTCTTTGTACAAACGTTCAGGCTTAAGACAAATTGGCGCTGCCATCTATAAACCACTTAGTTGACGGAATAACAAAAATGGTAGGTGACGAATTTTTAATTCAACCCAAACGGCGAATTTTTTTTAATGAAGAATTTTTATTTCAACCCAAATGACGAATTTTTTTAACGATGAATTTTTATTTCAACCCAAACGACGAATTTTTTTAATGAAGAATTTTTATTTCAACCCAAACGACGAATTTTTTTAATGAAGAATTTTTATTTCAACCCAAACGACGAATTTTTTTAATGATGAATTTTTATTTCAACCCAAACGACGAATTTTTTTAATGATGAATTTTTATTTCAACCCAAACGACGAATTTTTTTAATGAAGAATTTTTATTTCAACCCAAACGACGAATTTTTTTAATGATGAATTTTTGTTTCAACCCAAACGACGAATTTTATTAATGATGAATTTTTATTTTAACCCGAACAAACCCAAACAAGAACTTGAAAAAAAAGTTAATTTGTTTATTTGATTTACTACCAGTATTTATCAATAATAATTTATATTAAAATATAGATACTTCACGATTGTTAATAATTAAGATAAAACGTCATAATAATAAAGGAAAAATGACAATGGAATAATGTCGATAATTAATTAACAAAAAAAAATCTCAATGATTATTAAAAAAACAGAAATTGTTTAATTTGACAAATAAATGTAAAAAATGAACGACCAATTGATATTTCAATAATCCTACTCAATCTATGAAAGATAATTTATTTAATTAATCCCATAATAAAATGATTGATATTAAAAATAATAATAATAAAAATATATTTGTCCATCATGATCATTTAACAACAAAAAAGATTTCCTTCGTGAAGTAAATAATAGTAATAATAATAATAAGAAACTAAATGTGAACGTCTTCATCAAGATTTAATAAATAAATGAATTCCTTCATTAAATTATTAATAGCAACAATAATATTAATAATAATAATAATAATAATAATAATAATAAGAGCAATAAATATCTGGGTCGTCATCGTCGGTGGCAATAACGCAATTGGTTCATGCACGGATCCCCTAATTGGAGTTTGGTAATTCATTATATCCGGATAGGTATCCAAGCGATGGAGGATTCACGGAGGATGAGGAATAGAAGGCTCACAGGCAATATTTAAGGGGGCTAAGTGACGTATGGATTGTCTCGAATCGATTGGTACGTACGGCCGTGTGTGTCTGGGCCACCAGCAGGAAATTACAATCTAGAGCTCGTAGATTCGAGTCCGGACTGGAGCAGATGTCGCATTACGTGATGGACCATAATGCAGAATGCGTCGAGTTTCATCCCTCGCCTCAATCCCCACAGCCTCTTCCAACCCCTAGAGGCTATATTGGAGTCGCGATAAATCGATATATCGGACTCTCGAACGCCTACCTCGTCATTCCCTCGTAAGCCATCAAACATCAGAACAAATAATCCTCGACCGGAAGCGGAACTCCGTAGGGTGGTTCGGGAGTTGAAGGGGGATGAATAAAAAAAAACATTTTTCGATTCCATCGAATCGACGGTTTGGGTTTGCCACTTTTATGGGATTTTAGAAATATTCACTTTCGCCCGAAGAAAAGCTCGAGGGTTGTCGGGGGGTGGGGGGTTAAAAGGGGTTCGGGTGACCAGAGGAGCTTTCGAGGTTATCCGGGAGAGCAACCGCAATATTGCGAGTAATTTAGGAGGGTAATCGTTCCCCGAGTCTCTTGCTAGGTCCAGCTTTCCCCAGCTCCCCTGAGCTTTAACCAACGCACAAGCGGGGGGATGCTGCTCTCGACACCCACCCTCCAACCAACCCCTTCACGTGTCACGCTAAACACAGCTTTCTCTCAAACCAAGAAAAAAGAAAAAAGCTTTCACCCACGTATGCTTTCACTCGTGCCAAATTAGCCGTCCGCGGTTTTCATTATTAAAAAAGTATACGATTGGCCGAGCCTTCCTTTAGCTCGTTTTTAGGGTTGGAATAACGCTGATGTACGTGAAAACTCGAGAAATCGTAGTTTTTGGTCGAAGAATAAAGCAGGAATTATTTGAGAATTTTTTAATCAATTATTTACGTGGTATGAATATTTGAGTTTTATACTTTTGCATCTGGGACATTTTTATTGTCGGCCCGCAAGCCTAGCACTCCTAGTCACTGTACGTTCATTAAAAAAATCATCGATATAGCTCAATATTTTTACTTTCGTTTAAAAAAAACTTTCACAAAATCGGACGAATAGTTTTTGAGATAAAAATTCTCAAAATTTACTCATTTTTTTCTGCGTCCACTTCACTGCGATTTTTGAAGCCATCCTTTTATATATATTATTACCATAATAATAATACACGTAATAATGTGAAATGAAATTTCAATAACATGTTATAAAATATATAAATAAATAAATCTACAAATATATCACCCCTCCCCTTCCCCGTCCACGCAATTTTACTTCACATCCGTCACAGTACTTTTATTTTATTCTTTTTTCACTCCTTACTGATACAATTAATTAATTTTTTTAAATTAAAAATCAATGAATGCTCGTAACCACCCTTGGAGGGTTGTAAACCTTCCATGAGAAGGGCTCGTAAAGCCCTCGCGTGAAATTTACTCGCCCGGAACCGGAACTCGCGCAATTGAGCGGGAAATGTTTCTTGCCGACAGGACGGCCTTAATTTTAATAGGGCTCGTATCTTTTTCTTCGCTCTCCGACTCTCCGAGTTTCGGCCCTTCGTAAATTAAACGTGTCGTTCTCGGCCCTCGAAAGAGCGAAGGAACTCCTCCGGGAGAACGTTTTTATTACGTGATAATTACGAATTTCTTAACGTTTGGGTTTATCTCGAGAAAATCCCAGCCCTTTGCGATCCCGAATATTGCAAGGGTGGTTGCAGTTATTCTTTCAAGATTTTTTGTTTTGTTTTTCCCTTTATTTTCTCACGATCTTTTTCGTTGGGGAAGTCCGTGTCGAAATTGACAGAAATATTAAATGAATTTTAAATTAATATTATGATTTTTAACAATACTGATATAAATAAAATTAATTAAGTATTTTATTATAACACATATATATATATGTATATATATAAGAAAATATTTAATTAATTTTATTTATATTAGTATTGTTAAAAATGATAATATTAATGTAAAATTCATGATTATTAATAACACCTGTTTTAGTTTTCCTATTTTAAATATGAAAATATGAAAAATTGAAAAAAATCGCGGAAAAATAAAATGAACGAGAAAATTTCGGCTTTAGTTTTTCTTATTTTTTCGATGGTTTTTTCCTCGTCGAGCTGTCTCACTAATCCGGCAATATAAAAAGAGCGTGAGAGAGAACACGCGGAATTAATGAGACGCGATGAATTGAATAATTTAATGAAGGAAAGCTTCCCGACTCGTTAGCATAATCCATAAGCTTCTCTCGTAAATCCAAACCCCAGGAAAAGATAACCGGAGCTTCCACCCTATTGGATATCGGATTAACAAAAAAAAAAAAATTATTAAAAATCTATAAAACCTAAAAAAAAAATGTTTTCTTCGTCACGATCGGAATATCCTACGATCACTGAAGAAGCCAATTCAACAATTTTCCCATTCGAACTCGTTCGAACGAATGTCGAATTCTCAAAAGGGTATCTCAACGCCCTTTCAATCCTGACAATGTTCACCAAACGAAAAATCCACAACGATCATATGCACGAACTCACCCACGGTCAGCTCGCTGAACATTTCACTCTTTCATTTCCGCTTCCACACGATTCAACATCGAGCCCTTGACTACCACGTGGCTCGCCCTTTTGTTCCCTTCCATGAATCATTATCGACCCAGCGGAACTTTGACGGAACCGCAAATGTTCCCAGAATTTGCGCTAGTTAACGAAGTGCTTAATTGAACGAACGTACAGGGTGACCCCGAGGGTAAAATACATTCATCATTTTTTTCTAATCATTTTTCCTTTCGAAATAATTTTTTTTGTTATTTTTTCAATTATTTTTTTTTCTCTCTTTACAAAATTTTTATTGTTTTTTGCTCCGCCTGGAAAATACAAAATCCCCTGTGGACTTGGGATGATTGCAATCACGTTTTTTAAACTTTTTTCTCGTAAAAAAGAAAATTAAATTTTTTTTACAGAAAAAAATCATAGATTTTTCTTTCGTTTTAAATCTTTAAAATATGGATCCACGATCTTTTATCCTTTCTCCAAGGAAAAGCAGGCTTCATTTATTTCTCAAAAAAACTGTCCTATTTTGAATCACGATTTTTTTTATTAAAAAAAAAGGTTTAAAAAAATATTTAGATAGATCGTTGTTTTTCTCTTTTTACTGTTTCGTGAAAAATACGAATAATAACTTTTTTTTTTCTCATTTTCTTTTTTGAGAAAAACCGCAAATGATATATATTTTGTAATTTTTCTTTTTCGAGAAAAAGCAGTCTTTGTTTCTTCTTTCTGCGTCGTATTATATTTAGAGATGATTTCGTTAAGAACTGATGACAGAAATCTGGAATTTCATTTCGTGCCACCCTGTGTATGCATTTGCGATTGTGTTGTTCACAAAGTGACGAGAGGCAGGGATTGTCATTGTCAGGTGAGCGACATTCAAGACTTTCTCCACTTCAAAGACCCATTATCACTTTGAAGGGAAGTAATTTTCCGGCTTAGTCGGCCGTCTAACCGTGCGAGCGAGATTAAGGATCTCCAGATCTCCCCCCCCCCCCCGCCCACCGCTCTTTCTCTCTTTCTGTGCCTCTCTCTCTCTCTCTCTCTCTCCCGAATCTTCTCTCAGCCGGATCGACCCTTTCGAATCTTCGAAACGAGTTTTCACCCCCACCCTAATGAGAAATGTAGAAACAGACTTTGACTGGCGAAAATCGTGAGAGGAATGCCCAAGAAAGAGGGATTCATTGACAAAAAGAACAATTCGCGGTTGGGAGAAAAGAAAAGTTTTTAGGACTCTTGTTTTTGAACTGTTTGCTTTTCCTTTATACCGGAAGTGACGTCAGAGACAAAAGCTCAAAAATAATCGTTCTTTGATTATTGTTAAAAAAAATAATAAACATGATTTGTTAAATGGAACTTTAATAGCAATTAAAATGCTTTGAAGGAATATTAAAATAAAATAACAGTTATTGAATTATTGTTTATATGAGATAATAACAAGTTTTAACTGTTATAAGTTATTATTATTGTCATATTTGTTAAATTTATAATATATTGTTAATATAATATATGGGAATGTAACTTAATTTTTAGGTAAGAAGATCGAACGTTTTTGAAATTTTTTATTCTGGAATAATTTTAAGGGTCTATCCGAATGAAAATTTTCAGCTGATTACGAAAAACATTGAATTATTGTGGAAAGCACGGTATACAACCAAAAAAATCGTGTTTTTAGACGTTTTTTATGATTTTTTTATGGAAATTTTGGGTTTTGGGGGAAATGAATGGTAGATTCGTGTTCAGGGGATCAAATTACATCGTACAGGACCTATGAAAAAAATATTAAAAATCAAAATTTTTTTTCGATTTTTGGGGAAAATACATTTTTTTACTCAGTCATCGATAACTTTTTTTCCTTTAGGATTTGGAACTCCACTTTGAGCTCAATCTCTTCGTTATGATTTTCCCTTCAAAATGCTTTTTTAATCATTGGAATCCGATGATTTTTCGATTTTTTGTAGAATTTCAAAGTTGGACCATCGATTTTTGCAAATTTTTCCATACATACCCCTTTGCGTTTTTTTTAGCGATTTTTCGAGTGGACTTTCCGGGGAAACT
>JAPYZI010003886.1:0-15852 GCA_030523105.1 Ophioninae sp. A BG-2022a | reverse complement strand
AATTGCACCCAACTATAACCCAACAAACACATTTCCATCCAACTATAACTCAAACAAACGCAATTCCATCCAACTATAACCCAAACAAACGCAATTCCACCCAACTATAACCCAACAAACACATTTCCACCCAAGTATAACCCAAACAAACACAATTCCACCCAACTATAACCCAAACAAACGCAATTCCATCCAACTATAACCCAAACAAACGCAATTCCATCAAACTATAACCCAACAAACACATTTCCACCCAACTATAACCCAAACAAACGCAATTCCATCCAACTATAACCCAAACAAACCCAATTCCATCCAACTATAACCCAAACAAACCCAATCCCATCCACGTAAAACCCAAAAAAAATGCCCATCGGTTAATAACCCAAAGTCCCATCCTCTCCTAACCCAAACAAACTCTCGCAAACGTAGACGGAACCAAAAAAATTGGATATCAGATTTCATCCGTAATGGAGGTTAAGCCGATACCGAAGCCGCGATCGATAATCGGCGATCGTCCGATTCCGGCGCCAAGATCGCACCATCAACAAACTTCGCGTTCGACCAGCGTCAAACTCCGTTCGGGATCGCCGACCGATTCACTCGAGGAACCGAAATCTTTGAATTCTTCGAGTTGCAGTTCCGCCGGTGATGGACAACGTCAAACCGCAAATGGCGAATTTTTTAAGAATTTGAGCACGAGCTCGCGACAGTTGAAAGAGGAGATATCGGAGCGTATGACCGTTAAAGGAAAAGCTGTTATATCGAGTACACGCAACGCTAGCATCAGGTTGGAAAAATCAGTCAAAAATTTATTGACGAGAAGATTAACCTCACCGAATTCAAACGACGATGGAAAAGATACGATCGATGGAAATCGCGACGAAGATCGGTGCGTTTCGATGCCGATTTCTAACGATATATTCAGTACACTATCATTTTACAGCCCCCTCGAAACTAATTTGAAAAGCGTTAAAAACGAGGAAGATTTATCGTCGAGGGAAAGATACAGTCCTCCACCTCCGGTATATCCACCGCCTCCGCTTCCCGACGAGTCGATATACGACGAGCTACAGTCCGTAACTTCCGGTCATAGCTCGAGATACGACACACTCAGCTCGGCCAGTATATCCGAACGACTCGATTTTCCTGGACCCTTGAATCAACCGAATTTACCAAACGATTCTCGTACCAGTGATTCCGATCAATCACTCAATTTTTCCGATGTTAATCCTGGTACTTCCGGTTTTAAAGATTATCACTCGAGCATCGATGAACACGATATTATTCGTGAACTTTCGAGATCCGATTCTTGGACCTTTTACGATGTTATACCGGATAAAGAACGCTCGAAGGATACTTCCGGTTTCGATCTGAACGAAGAAAACACGAATAATAGAATATCCGGCGAATCGAATTCCAGTCGTTTATCGATGCAAAATTCACTTTACGAAAATTGGACCCCGAATAAAACAAATTTTATCGATATTCAAGAAAATTATAACGATCGTAAAAACAACAAATCTTTGCTTTTCGAATTCGATCCTTACGCGATTACGGAAGACAATGTTTATGGCAATTACGAAAATAACGATTTGATGTTACTCGAAGCACTTTTGGCTACTAGCGAAACACCCAGCAGTGGAAGGAGCACCAATGATTTGAGAGATGACGATGACGATATAGAATCCGTTGATTCGGAACCGGAAGTCGTCGTTAAAAAAAAAGAAACAACGATATTTTCTAACGATCCACCATTGCCACCGAAGAGATTCGATTCGTTGCCTAAAAACGAATACGACGAAGTTGAGATTATTGAACAACCGGAAGTTTCAACGGTAGCGAAAACTCCCCCCGTATTGCCAAAATTGGCACAGCTGGCTAAAAGAAAACAACCGGCTCCTCCGCCTCGTAAATCTTCCTCGATACCGGAAGTACAAAATACCTCGGAATTACCGATCAATAACGATTCGAATTCTCAATCGAAAATTTCGAAAAATGAAGAAAGACGTACCAGCGTTATGCGCAGACTTATCAAACTTGGTCATGATTCGAAACCCAATGTTATTAATTTTATGAAAAATACTAAATTACTTTCGAGAAATCGAGATCCCAATGATGGAACGAACAAAAAAACGAACTTTGATCGAATCATGAAAAAACCTGGTTTCGAAAACCAATTGAATCCTGTTAATCATCGCGGTATCGTTTATCGATCGGGTGTTGGTATCGAAAGAGCCAAAGATTTGGTTATGAGAGCTGCTGTTCTTGCCGATCGGAAAATTCATTTTTATACCGATAAAACCGTTACCACCGTCAGGGAAGTTATCAATCTTGACAACGTCACCAGCGTTCATCTCCTTCAGGACGTCAAGTGAGTATTTTCAAACCGGAAATGAATGTGATTGTTTTTTTTATTTTTTTTTTTTTTTTTTTCGTCCACGAATTTTTAAACGATATTAACGAAGAAAATGAAAAATAAAATCGTAGGATCAGAGGTTATTGGATAATCGGCTTTGAAAATATTATCGGTTGGAATACGATTTACGAAAGCAATTTTAAAGATTTTTTTTTTTTTATATAAGAACAATTTTTCGTGATTTTAACCTCGAATTAATTAATAAACAAAAGAATTTTTTTTTGCAATGAATAAATAAGTAAATACAAAAATTGTTTAATGTATGAATTAATTAATCAATCAATTTTTTTAATTAATAAATAAGTGAATTATTCAATTTTCAAATTCTTTAATAAATTAATTATTAAGTATTTGAATGAATGATTAAGTAAATAAATAAATTTTCATACGAATGAATAAGAAAATAAATACAATTTTAAATAACTAAGTAAATAAATAAATTTAAATAAATTAGTATTATCGTTTTTTTATACGTTGGCACAGGAACGAAAAAAATCCTCATTAAATTTCGTTCGCACCAGATTTGTCGTTTTATTCAGATCGATCGATTTTCCGAGCCACTTGAAATCGCGCGAACCTCCGGAATTTATCGCGGCCGATCGATCAATCTATTACTTTTCTCGTAAATCAAACAACCATGGTTCTACTTTCCGAGGTCGCTATACGAATTCTTCGATTATCGAATTACCGATATCGTCGAAGTTAACAACTAGAAACGATATAGTTAAATTTCAATCAAATTCATTTCCGGCGGAAGTCAAATTCAATCGGAAATCCCCGCGTTGAGAAAAATTACTCAAAGATATATCACGATCGTCATTTTTCCACCCCTTTAGAACGGTGGAGGGTGAAACCGTGCATTGCATAGCGGTAAGCTGCGAAGGTCGACCGGGCATCCACGTGTTTTACGCGAAAGGAATAACGGAAAGGAGGATTTGGGCTCAAAGAATTTTGGAAGCTTTGACGCCGGTTTTTCCTGTCAAATACACGGCCGAGCTGACGCGCGTTGGATGGGCTTATCTTAAGGTGGGCATCACTATTCAAGGTCGTTCAAGGTCATTCAAGGTTGTTCAAGGTCATTCAAGGTTGTTCAAGGTCATTCAAGGTTGTTCAAGGTCATTCAAGGTTGTTCAAGGTTATTCGCTCAAAATTTGAGTTTTAACGAAGGAACGAGCAAGTTTTTGCCAACCCTTCAATTCTCCGAGCTCCGGAGTTCACTTCGAAATTTTGAAAGCACTATTCTCGCAAACCGCTGAACCAATCGGGATGAAATTTGTTGGGTGCATTCATTGTTGCGTGTCCAACTACGAACGCATTTATCGATTGATCTATCAGGAAGGAGTTACCGGCGCGTGGTTCCCGGCCTGGCTTTTGCTTCAACAAAGAACCCTCGTCTACACCAAATCTCTGGACATCGTCGAGTTCGAACAAGTCGACTTGCGAAAAGCTCGTTGCATCTGTGAGTTCTTTTTTCTTGGTTTCTTGTTTGCTTTTTTTTTGGACGTTTATTTTTCTTATTTGTTTTCGATAGAAATTAGAAAATTCAATTCGAAAAAATCTGTTATTCATTGAAATGAAATTCTTTCCAGTACAGTTTCGTTCGTTTCTTTGGAATATTAAACAAATGTATTTACAAATCGAAGAATTTAATTCAAGTTTAAAAAAAATTAATTCTGGAATAAAAAAAACGTTTAGTTAGAAATTAAAAAATTAATTTAGACATTTACAAAATTAATTCGGGTATTGCAAAAATTAGTTAATAAATTAAAAAATGAATTTTTTGATTTAAAAATTAATATAGAAATTCAAAAACTAATTCCGAATTTTTTAAAATTAATTTACTCATTTAAAAATGAATTAAAAAATTTAAAAAATCAATATAGCAACAAATTTTTCAATTCGTTCGGTAAAAAAAAGTAGAAAATTCATGTTCAACTTAATTTTCCAATATTTGTAACTCCAAGTATCTTTTATCGATTGCATTAGCCAGATAGTCCGAGTGGCAGTAAAAATCAGAAAAAATGAAGAAGAAAAAAAAAAAAGAATTATCAAGTTCTCGTTTTATCAGCCGTTTTCCCGTGAATCATTTCGCACATTTTTTTTTTTCGCGATCGATCGTAACGAAGATACTGGCTGGGTGTTTTATCAGGGTTGCAGCAACGATTTTTTTTTTCGATTTTTCGCTATAATCTCATATTCTTTTTCGACTAGTGGAAGGAGAGGGGATTCTACGTAAAATGAACTTAAAATTTGTTGAAAATAATTTAAAAAAAAAGCAGGGCTCGATGCAACACTCAATAAATTTGTATCGCAGTATTGAGGGACCAGGAAGAACCGTTTTCGGGAAGCGGAACTTCGCCCGTGGTCGTTGTCGACGCTGGTGGGAGCGGCGCCATTCACGTTGCCCCGCCAGGATCCAGAGAAGCCTCCGCTTGGCGTCACGCTTTGCATCAAGCAGCCACCAGCTGCGGTCCAGGCCTCAATCAACAGCAACTCACTCAGGACAATGTACCCGTCGTTCTTGACAAATGCATCAATTTTATTTACGCCCACGGTCAGTTACGACTTTATTCATATTCGGTTTTCATCGATCGTCCCACTTTTTCGACTTGTTTAATTCGCGTCATCGAAATTTTCATCTTCCCTTTTTTTTTTCTTTTATCATTTTTATTTTTATCATTTTTCGATTTTGTTTTATCGAATTTTAATATTCGGATAATTTTTTGAAGGAATTTCATCATTTAAAACATTTTTTAATGAAATTTTATCATTGAGAATTTTTTTTTATGAAATTTGATCATTTTAAACTTTTTTTTTAATGAACTTTCATAATTTAAAAAATTGTTCGATAAAATTTCGATACGAAAAGTAATAATTGGGATTTGATAAAAAAATATTTCGTGCCAATTAAAATCATATTATTCGATAGAATTTAAAATACGAACATTCATAATTAAGAAACTTGATAAGAAAAAATTCATGACGATTAAAAATATTTGATTTCATAAAATTGGATCATTAAAACCATTTTAAAAATCAAATTTGATAATTCAGAATTTTTTTTAAATAAAACTTTGTAATTGAGACAATATTTAAATGAAATTTGATAATTAAAATAATTTTCTTTCACGAATTTGATAATAAAATGTTAATAATGAAGATACGATAAAAACCTCGGTGGAACGAAAAACACTTTTTCCCTATTCAGATATATGTCGACTCCCTTTTCGCAAAATAGGTTATTCATAGGACGAACGATAGTCGATTAACATATTCGCCACAACGAATTATCAAATACCGGAAACGTTGGGTCACGCTCGGCAGAGCGGCGAACGGAATGCAACGAGGAAACAATGAAGTTCGTGTAAACGTATCGTGAAAACGATTTTTTTTTTTCCTTTTTTTTCGTTGTCCTTTGGCAGGAATAATGTCCGAGGGGATATATCGGCGTAGCGGATCCAGCAGCGCTGTCGTAAGGCTTTTGGAAGCTTTTCGACGAGACGCTTGGGCTACGCAGATAACGAGAGGATCGTACAGCGAGCACGATGTGGCGACGGTCCTCAGGAGATTCCTTCGAGACTTGCCGGCTCCACTCTTACCATCGACCATACACGATCCGCTTTGCAGAGCTACGGGTGAGTTTAAAAGAAGAAAAAAAACCGTTTTTCCGTCGAAACGTAAACAAAAACCCGACTCGGTCGGTAAAGTAGATACCCATGGATATCGTAAGCGGAACATCGCAATTTTATCAAATTTCAATGTCGAATCGATGAACAAACGTCTGTCATCTCATCGAATTTCTCGAATCAATGAAGAAAAAAAAAGTAAATCGCATTACCATCCGGTAATACGATGTTCTGAAGAACAGTTTGAAAATTTGAGGTTATATGCGAGTTCGCGATAAATTCCTGTATCGCGCTTCGAAGATTTGGCATTCTTCGCGATCCGTGTACACAACCGAGAGAAACTCGATTCGATCGGACAATACTGGTCGAGCGAATTTGAACGGCGCGATTCTCGCAATTGCATCGCCCCACTATGCGTGCGCGATTTTCATCGTCGCATGTACGCTTGAGGTCAACGGCCATACGACGGCTCTCTATGCAAACGTTTTACACGAGGTTGTCGTCATCGCGTCGTTCATTCCGACATTCTTAGCTTCGGCATTCCTTTCCAAGACTAATTCAAGTCTCCCCCTTCTTGCCTTCCTTTTTATAACTCGTGCATCAAATGGATATTTATATCCCAGCGGAAAATTAACCAAGCATTCCTAATAAATCGGAATCTTCGAATATTCAAAACCTAATATCTCGAAAACTATAACGATTAGCAAAAAAATACTTCAAGGTATTGATTCCTAACCTCGAAAAAAAGGTCCCTGCAAAATTTCCGCTCACTTCGCGAGAAATTTCACGGTTAAAGAATTGATGAACGGATGCGTTGACGGGACAGATATAACGAGCGACGACGAGAGGTCGACGACCTACCGGAATCTTCTGTCCAGTCTGGATCCAGTGTCGTCGTCAACGCTCCGCAGAATTCTGGCCCACCTTCATTGCCTGGGCCAGCAAAGCGCGCGAAATTTGATGACTGTGGAAAACATATCGGCCGTTTGGGGTCCGACTTTGATGCACGCCGGCGAGAAAAGTGCCGAAGATTGGAACCGTTCCGAAACGAAAGTCGTCGGAGACCTGATAAGGCTTTATCCGAAGCTCTATCAGCTGTCAGCCGCGGATCTCGCCAAAGAGGCCAAAATCCTAGAAGTCCTTGAACGACATCACGTTTCCAACAGTGGCCTCCGCGGAGCTCCTTCTGGCGATCTCAAAATCTGGATTTATTTGCTTTCCAAAGACGGCCAGTGCGTCAATGTTACGGTAAGCTTTGGATTGTTCCCGTTCGACATCTAGAGCTCTTTTTATGAAGTCTCAACGATAATCGTTGTTGTGTTCCCGCATGTACAGATCGGACCACAAAAAACCTCGTCGGACATCTGCCGAGAACTGGCGGAAAAGATTCAACTCCCGGCGCATGAACTTTGCTTGGTGGAGTTTACGCTGTGCGGCGCACTCGAAAGACCTCTCCATCACGCAGAGAGGGTACTAGAGGCTGTGGCTAGATGGGGCTATTGGGACCCCGATGATCGACGAGACAACATCCTCATCCTGAGAAAAGATGTTCTCTACAGAGACATAGCTCCTCGGGTAATTAAGCGTTTTAATTACAACTTCAATGAAAATCACTTCCGGTTCCCGCGAAATAATTTCTATTTTTCGCTTCGCGTTCTTTGAAGTCGATAAATAATTTTAGGTTATTTATTTAATCGAATTATTTATTGAATTCAAGATAATATGTTAGGTTGTTATTGACACCAAAGAACTACTTTTACCTCCTTAATTGTCGCTGAGAAAGCCGATTTCGAACGGTTTTGAGGTTAGGTCGATCTTCCAATCGTTCCGAAACGGCTCGTTCGCGCGGCGAATGCCAATGAACTTTGAGATACGAGAACGTGCGAAATTTACGAAGGTTCACGGTCGTTGTTATATACGAATGCGATAAACGAGGGTGAAACTTTCCCACAGGCCTATCAACGCACGACCAACTCGAGGCAAATGGTAAACAACCGTGACCGGGTAACCGGGACGGATCGCGTATGTCCGTGTGAAATAATGACCCTCCGCCCCTCTCTGACAAGCGGAAATGCATATACCCGCGTATACAGGGTAGCGCCAATGACAATGGCGGATGGGTGGTCAATTTCATCTACACTGCGGCCAACTTCATAAATTATTCAGATCCGAATCGAACCGGAAGTTACGATCACTAGTGGCGCCAGTATTTCAATTTTTTTCCACCGTGGCGTACCCTTGTGTGCGGAAGCCATTTTGTATCCGAACTGGGATTTGGCGAGCAATTAGGTTACCCTGAGACATTTTTACACGTGCAGATGAATTCCCATTCGAAAGAACGAAATCAGCGTTGACATTGTAGTATGACTGAGTTCGTCTGGAATTCTTCGCGTGCCTGTATCTATATGTTGAGCGAGTCTCGTTGGAAGCCAAAAACAGGATGTAGCCTAATTGGACTTGACCGCACATTCGCGAACGTCCTGCACCTTCCGCCCGCTCAATTTCATCACCATGCAATAATTGCTAATGCTTGCCTCTCGTAAAAAAAGTCAACACTGCCCAACTCTTTTTTAAAATTATTTATCAAAACGAGAACAAAAGACGAAAAAAACACATTTTTTATCGTTTTGAATCGTTCGCTAAAAAATGGTCGGACGACAAACATCGATGAAGATCGGCTTGAGATTTCGAGAAATTGTGATTCTTAAATCATACGTTTGACTGACCTTTTTAATTTGCGCTGATTTGGACGACAATCGATTTTCTTTCTTCGATCTTCTCACTGTTCACAAAATGGCCACAATCGTTTCACGCACCGATTTGTTTGCACAGATAAAACCCCCGATGACAATTTCCGGCGAGCTCAAATTCGCGGACACAAGGACGAAGAACTTCAAGAATTATCTTTTCGAATTCAGCCAGGCGAAACTGTGCTGTTACAAGGACAAGGTTTGCTCGGTCAAACTTCACGAATGGAAAATCGAGGACATTGTCTGGTACTTGGGCCACGAGCCGAAACGAAATCCTCAAATGGGGTAAATACTAGAACTGCCGCTAGACGGCGGCAAAGTTTTATCAAGCGAGCATGCGCGATTCATTTAATCCAAAATTGAGGGAAAAACGTAAATACAATAATCGCTGATTAATCAAAGAAGTCAACACCTTGCAAAAAGTTATTGAAATGTTACATTAAATTAAAAATAATTATGAACGGCTTTATTAAGTTCCGATATGTATCAACGGGAAGCAAAACGAAACTCAGTACGCATGCGCATACACCGAACGGGAAATGAGCGTCGCTCCGTAATTTCCGGGAACTACAATCGCAAAATGTCGGCCGCAATTTTCTCGAAATCGTGAACAATTTTAAAGACTGATCGTAGAAACTCACGGATTTACTGATACGTCATGGAATCGAACGATTGAACTGGCAAAACTAGCGTTTCGAATACGGCTACGCGGCTCTTCCTTATCTAAGTCGTGACTTTAACCAAACTTTTGATTTCGCGTCAGTTCCATCATGGCTCCCGCGTGGTAACCCGATCTACTTTTTTCGTTCATTGCTTCGAGAACTTCGATGAAAAGTCTTCCGTTTTGGATCTTGAAGCCCCGAGCTGTCATATCGAAGCAAAATGTTATTTAACACCTTCAATAATTTGTTTATTTGCTATTATCACTGTTATAGATGGTCCATCACCTTCATCGTCAAAAACAAAAAGCCTACGAGGTTCGTTCACGTTTTACCATGGTTTTTCCATTTGATCACTTATTTGATCGTTTAATCGATGAAACTGAAGTAATCCAATTCTTTTCTTTCAAAGGTGCAAAGACAGTCCCTTTTTTGGTTACACACTGGCCGGAGCTTCCGTGGTAGATCAGTACAAATGGCTAGCCGCCATGATTTTTGGCGAGTATCAGTTGAATCTGAGGCCGCTAGCCCTTAACCTGATGGATCCTTGAAAAGTGAAGAGACGCTTGAAAAGTGACGGGAAGAAAAACGAACGAAACGAAAGTGCAGGTTTGCTTTTTGAAATCGTGAGCGCGTTCGTGGATGATACGCACGGGAAATGAATTCCATTAATTTTAAACGCCGAAGTATTGTATTTTTTTAACCTTTTGCTAACGGAGAATCGAGCCGAACGATCCTAGCAAAAGTTATAAGCGAAAGCGACAAATTTGTTATTCGCACGAATGTATTTATTCGTAGGGTGCGTCACGACTCACCTTTGTTAAGAAACAGCGTTTCAGCGGTTCGTTAAAGCCAATAAAAGAGTATCGACGATTCGCTCGCCCGATCTTCGATTTTTTAACGAATTTTCACTATTTTGTTTTATCTCTCGTCCGAGAGATTTTGTTTTATTGAATTTTGCAAGAGTTATCGATTGTTTAAGTTTTTCGGTTTAATTTTGCGAGAGTGTCTAAGTTTTTGTTTATTCTAGTTGTATTTATTGAAGTATTGACGCTAGAAGAGATAACCTTAACCGCAGCGAAACTTGGACTCCTCGATTGGAGTCGGTAAGGATTAATTGGGCTGGATTACCGATACCCAATCCTCGACAACACTGGCCCTCGTCTCCTAAGGGCTTCGACAGAACTCGAATCTCTGTACGCACGCGCACATACGTACACTGCGAACGTTTCGGAGATGAGCGCCTCTCCAGAATATCCGGGAACTAAATTCCACAAACTTCGCTCTAGGATTAACCTCAAAATCGTAAACGATTACCGAACGATGATAAATAGCCACGGATTTCTTGAGATTGTCCGGTGAAATTTGATGAAATTCCGAAGAGCCATTTAGAAAATCTGAAATCAAAACATACTCAAAAGAAGTTAAAAATTATATTCCAAATAGATAAACTCGTAGCTGACGGGAAATACTGTTTCACAATGTTTCTTCGCAAAAATGCTTTATTATCATTAACATTAACAACCTTGTACATCCGTAAGAAAGGTTAATAACTATCAACGACTGTGCGCAGTTACGCAAATTCTTTTCTTCAACGCGAATACGCAATTATGCATCCCACAATCGTTATTGCTCGTAACGCAGGTACACAAGACGATTTATACAATTTACAACTCGAATTCAAACGAACCGCTTTCTGAACACTTCTCGGTGCAAAGAAGACCGAATCGACCGCAATTCTGATGGAAGATATCGACCTCGACGAAGGCAATAATCACTCATCGAACGAGATCGGTTTCTGTACATTGAGGAGGCACGATCATTACGAAATATCCAATTGCCGGATTTTCCGAAATCGGATTTTCGAAAAATCCGGTAATTCGAAAGAAACAAAAAAATCAACTATTCAAAATCAGCTATTACTAGAAATACTGAAGTTTCGCAACAGGAGGATATGTCGGTTATGATTTATGCGCTTCGATAGCCCTAGGGCTTTTACATTTGGCTAGTGACTTACGTTCTGACCCTTTTTACGTATATTATAATATTTTCCGAAGTCGAACTTAATCAATTTGTATTGAATTTCAGTTCAAAGAGAAAGTCTAATAAATTAAGCAAATCGAAAGTAAATTTACGACGATATAATCGATAGTGAAACTTGAAATGTGTTATTTCCAAAAATCATCACTTTTTTTTCTTCATAATTCAGCAACGATAATGAAGCTGTCCTTCAAAAATTGAAAAACATCGAAAAACATGATAAACAAAAAAAAATTCGATTTAATTATCGCCATTAAAAAAATATTTCGATTTAACTTTAATTCTATTATTATTTCATTTTATTTAATTATCCAATATCATTTACCATTATTATTTTCATTTAATTTTATATTTTGGAAACAACAATGCGATAAAGATATTGAAGAACCAATAAAAATACAATAAATTAGATTTATTCGAAAAATAAATAAAACTCGATTTTTCGAATAACTCGAATTTATAATATTTTCATTCTACTGTTGTTTCACACAAAAAAATCAAGAAAAAAAATGGAATAATTAATAAAAATGAAATAACAATAAAACAAAAGATAAATAAAAACAACATTCTTAAAAAAAAAAAACATTAATTTATAATATTTCATTATAATATTCCGTTCATCACATTAGCTTTGGAGAAATCTAAAAAAATCCAACCAAAAGCTTTAAGGATCCGAGCTGATTATCGATGAAAATCGAATAAAAAATATCGTGATCAACGATTTAATTTTTTTTCAGGATTCTATTCGTTGGGGGTCATCATTCTTCCATCATCCTAAATCGTTGATTATCCACGAGGAAACCTTGAGGGTATTAATATTTCGGACGTAATACCTAATTAATCCTAATTCGACACGATCATCGTCTTCCGGGATGAGGATTGTAAATTGGTCGTGTAACAACGGAATTTGGACTGGCGTTTGAGCTGGTACGAACTTGAATGTATTTGGGCCTTTTTTCTCTAGTGGTCCAATGCAAGTAGCAGTATGAACCGGCGATGAGAGCGCCAAGGCCGTTGCAAGCGGATGAGAGCATCAGGAGGATCGTGAGGATGCCTTCGACTTCCGGACAGTTAAGGTCGACGTATTTGAGAAGAGGTTCCGAAGGGCTAGCCAAATCAGTCCGCGGTCGGCAAGCGCAAGTAGCGTTTCGTACCCGGGCAGGCGTGCATTCCAGACCGTTGAGTTTTACGAGATGGAGAGCTGCGGCGACGCAAGCTACAACGCAAGCAACGGTTGACAAGCTCGCCAGACAAACGCTGATCACCTGAAAACGATTCGTATTTCATCATCTCCATCAGAAGTGAAAAGTAACCTCAAAAAAGAATCCGCACTGTTCTTCCCACCGTCTGATGTCTGAACATTCGACGGATGGAAAAAAGAAAAAAAACGAAATTTCGGTACCTTCGTCGAGGTTAAGCAAAAGCCAGGGCTCATTCCGGGATACTCTTTCTTGAAGCAGCACAACAGACATATTCCGAAACTTCCGGAGAGCAGTAACTGGAAAAAAAAAAAACTCGTTTTCAATTACAAAACAAAAAAAAAACAAACAAACAAACCCAAACAACCAGAAACATCGATGATCGATCGACAAACGAAAAAGGAAACCCAAACAAACCCAATAATTACCGGCATTCCGCTCCAGTACGGATTATCCACGATCGGCAAATTGGGCGCCCAAAGCAGTAACCAAAGTGCTACAGACGTCACGGCGATACCTAGGACGATTTGCATAGCGGCGAGGCTCCGAGCGAGTCGTCGATGACGAAGCAGAGGTGGTTGCGATTTCCGGGTTCCTGCGATGAGCATCCGGTTATCGAAACGAACATTTTTAACTCGATTATACAACAAAAAACCACAATAATAATAATAATAATAATAATAATAATAATAATAATAATAATAATGCATTTCTATATTCAGGTCAGGACGCGATACATCGCGTTCCGGATAGACGACGAAAGGCGAATGGGACCCTGGATGGAAAAAGAGAACGAGTGCGTGCGAACGCTCGATCGGTCGGCGCCTTTCCAGCCTCGCATTCAGCGAAGTACTCCAAGTGGAAAGCCGAGGAGTTTCCAATTGCGACGCAATAAAAGCGTACGAAAGAATATATATATATATTTATATATACATATATATATATATTTATATATTATTCTTTTTTGTTATTTATTATTGTTATTTTACACTATATATATATATATATATATATATTTATGTGTATAAGTATATGTGTAAAAAATAATAATAACGACACACGTATAATAAACGGACTCTACGTTCGCTCCGTAAATGGCAAAGCTGCCAGATCGAGACGGATCGCGTCCTTGCGCCTCGTGGCGCTGGGTCACAGCCCGAGGCGAGAAAAACCTCGTGTCGTAATTCTGCCCGGGTACGCACTTTCCAGTATCGCAATTTAACAATTTCGGGCCCTTAGGCGAGTCGAAAAGAAAAAAACGATAAAATTGTTGAGGGAAATTAGATATCTTTAGATTCTTTTCTTAAAAATGATGCATCGATGAAGATTATTTCTTGTCAGAGAAACCTGAAGTACACTGTTTCTTATCGGAGGAGCTTTGATAAGCCCTTTTAGTCGCAGGATAACCTCAAATATTCTCTTTCTTTATTAACTTGGAAGAAATTATTCCTTCGTTAATGATGCCTCGGATGAACCCTGAAAGGTCGAAAGGACAGAGATTTTTAACGGACAATCCTTCGTAAAAAATCTCTGTCAATATTTCGCGAGCGTATAAAATACGAAAATGCTTGGGAACTGTCGGATACCATAGATGAAACGTGCGAACTATCACACGGGTATAAAGACGATCAGGAATAACCGAGTGACGGTCAGGGGTCGAGAAATTACGGTGAGCCGTTTCTCGTATCTCACGTTTGAAACGCCAAGTGCAAAACCCGACTGGAACAGAACTGGTTTACGAGCTAATAGAAATAGTGTCTTATGGACGCCCAGGAGGGTACCAACCGCGTCCTGCGCCATTTCCGGCTCTCCGGACCCCTTCGTTTCCGGTTTAAAGATATCACCGGTTCGCACGCGCTTTCATACCCAATTACGAGGGGTATTTTTTTTTTTGAGAGCTTGATTTATATATTTTTTATTATCTGGTGATTATTTTACTTAATTTTAATTAATTGATTGATTAAAGGTGAATGAATTATTGAATTTGATTGATTTATTGATATGAATTCATTATATCAATTATTATTATAAATTTATAATAATTTAAATTCATAATAATTAATTTAATAAATATAAAATTATGATAATTAATTTAAGTTTAATTAATAATGATAAATTTATTAATTTAATAAAACTTGAATTAATTTAAGTTTTATTAATTTCAATACATTTTTATACGCAACCCAAACAAACCCGAACAAACAATAAATAGTAGCAGACACCTTTTTAATGCATCCTTTTAATGAATCGTCGAAACACTATTTGTTAAAATCAATTTCACGTAGTCAATAAAAATTATCACGTATTGATTTTTTTCAAAGAATCCTGATTTTCGGTAAATTGAGTTGATAACCTAATTTATTAATGCGTGTTGATTCAAAGCGTACGTCGATTCCTTTCGCCCTTGTAAAATAAATGGATACCTGTATATCGCGTATAAAATAATGTAACACCGGTACCAGTCCAGCCTATGTGTAATTCGATCGATCCAGTCACGGATTGCAAGCTCTTCGTGCGCACACGAGTACGAACGTCTCGCGGTTTTCTATGCAACTCCGATATAGAGCGGAAACACTATGAGAGTTGTTTTTTTTCTTGTTTCTTCTTTTTTTTTCACCCGACGAAACGACGCGAGAACCTCTACGCGTTTCGTTTCCTAAAGGAAAAATAGAAGAAAAAGAGAAATATAAATGTCCGGCCGGTGAGATCTTTTAGTCATAACGTTTCGTTTCTCTCTGCACGGCCCCCTCTCTGATCGCTGTCCCATGGGCCGCGAGAACTACACGCGCGCTTTGCTGCAACGAAGCAATTATCCTCATCCTGGCGTAACGAGAAATGTGTGTAAATGTAGAAACAGTTGAGGCTCGATTGTGCGAAACTCGTAAGGACCCAACTTCGAAGGCCGGAGGAAGAAAAGTAGTGAAAGATTGAATGACCTTGAAAATGAGGCTCAAGGTCACACCCGGCACGTGGGTACTCGTTGAACGTAGAATTCGACGGTCTTTCGATCGCCGATGTCAAAAATAGGGGTCACCGGTTGAAGAAGCGGAGTTGGACTGACATGACCTTGAAGATTAGGTTCAAGGTCACACCCGGCATGTGGGTACTCGTTGAACGTAGAATTCAACGATCTTTCGATCGCCGATGTCAAAAATAGGG
>JAPYZI010003885.1:0-23781 GCA_030523105.1 Ophioninae sp. A BG-2022a | reverse complement strand
TATTTTGTCGTGTGATATTTCCTCGTAGGTTCGTTTGGGTTCCTGGGGAAATTTCGTCGTTTGAAATTTTATCGCATGATATTTTGTCGTGTGATGTTTCCTCGTATGTTTGTTTGGGTTTGTTTGGGTTTCTGGGGATATTTTGTCGTATGAAATTTTCTCGCATGACATTTTGTCGTGTGATGTTTTCTCGTATATTCGTTTGGGTTTGTTTGGGTTTCTGGGGATATTTTGTCGTATGAAATTTCCTCGCATGATATTTTATCGTGTGATGTTTTCTCGTATGTTCGTTTGGGTTTGTTTGGGTTTGTTTGGGTTCCTGAGGATATTTTGTCGTATGATATTTTATCGCATGATATTTCGTTGTGTGATATTTTCTCGTATGTTCGTTGGGTTTGTTGGGTTCCTGAGGATATTTTGTCGTATGATATTTTATCGCATGATATTTCGTTGTGTGATATTTTCTTGTACGTTCGTTTGGGCTTGTTTGGGTTTCTGGGGATATTTTGCCGTATGAAATTTTCTCGCATGATATTTTATCGTGTGATGTTTTCTCGTATGTTCGTTTGGGTTTGTTTGGGTTCCTGGGGATATTTTATCGTGTGACCAAGTGACATGCAACGATGTATCTAAGTTCAATTCCACAGTACATCTATTTATTTTTTAAGGTTACTTTTTATTTCGAAACGTCAATGCCGGATAATTTCTGTTTGCATCCTATAATTTCTAAAGAAAACATAATGTTATTTAGTTCAATAATTCGCGACTTTTAATAAAATTAATATGTAATTTTATATAACAAAAGTCGAAAGTTAACCACGAATATCTCCATAACGATATCGGGAACAGCGGTTTATTTTTTCGTTTAAAAATTGAAAAATGTACGAAGTATCTAAAAATTCTTTTTTTTTCGTGCATTGAGTAAGATACATATACTTTTTTATCATTTTAGTTTGATTTTGTCGACTTCCGGTACAAATAATACGGAGTTTAATGAGGCTCCAATTCTTAAATATTTATTTCAAAATATTCGGCTAAGTGACTTTTTATTTTTTTCAATCGATGCAGCGTGATCAATCCTATTATATATTTAAAAGATGTGAAAACTTAGACGAGTTGATATTTTTTATAAACATCCTTAATTTCCTTGCGATAATTTTTTGTACGATCGTTCTTTTTACACAAATAAAAAATTATTATTTTCATTTTGTCCTCGGGGATGGATTTCGGTCGACAAGATTATGGAAAATGCGTATATGTTGGCTCTGGAGACGGTACAGCCGGCAGTCGAGACGATCATGTACGCCAATGAGTTGATCGTCGCTCAAGCGACGAATCTTAAGGTATTGAGTTGGAACAAGACCAATAAAATCCTCGAGACGAATTTAGGAACGGCAGCTGTTAACGGATTGGACGGTACAGCGATGATGGCCAATAATCTATTGGACAAATATTTTCCAGCCACCGGGATCGAGGAAGAAATAGGTGAATTTCGATGGACTCGAAGTTCTCATCGTTGCGGCGCAATTCAATTTATTTTCTCATTTTTTTATTTCCTTTGATCCATTACTTGGTGAAATATTTTTTTTCCGATTTGAATTTTAGGTTGTCGCAATAAATATCTGTATAATTATTGAAGTATTTCTACTTACGATTTCATTGAAAACAAAAATAGAGAAATTCGAAAACAATGATTTTCTTTGCGTCCCAACGATGCGAAATTTCATGAATTTTTCAACGGGAGTTTCATCGCGAAAAGTTTTTTTAAAAAATTACGTAACGGTCTTGTATAAAGGGAGATAATTTGTTAATCAGCACCCATGTCAGCGGAAGAGGACAAACTTCTGCATACTCTTCAAACGCTTGGACAACTTTCAAACAAAGCGGCTCGTCGTGTGTACAACAATGTGATCGTCAATCTTGGCGCCATCAACAGAGAAAACTTAAGATCGTACATCAGCTCGATCGTTCATTTTCTTCAACTGACGCGATACCTTCACGCCCTCAATGATAAAGTTCAGTGCTTAACCTCACCCACCAAACGAACCAATAATTCCGAAACAAGTACCAGTATTTGAAGAGAATCTTTCCAAACTCTTCGTATTGTGTGATTTTCTTCTGTAGTTAATAGTGCCAATTTCAACAAACGTAGTTGAAGAGGATCAATGTCTTATTCGTGTTTCTTCCGTGTTATTGTAGATTTTAATATGTCTCTAAGATTTTTAAGTCCATTGTTTATCGTACACGCATAACTTAATAATATATATATATATATTTTTCAAAATTCACTTTTTCAAAATATTTTTTACCGTTATAAATATTTATATATATATATATTTATATATATATATATATTTAATAGTATTTTAATTTTTGAATACGATAATCATATTTTTTTCAAAATATTGATATAAACAAATAAATATTTATAACGGTAAAAATAATTTGGAAAAAGTCAACGCGACACGTACCTACCTATGCGTCGCGTCATTCGTTTAATTTTAATTCACATGTGAAATCGAGTTTGGGAAAACACTGGCCAATTAGACGTTGACCCCCACGTCACTTTCTCATGGATCTCGAGCTTTATGCGCATGTTCAGTTTATTCGACAGGGAGGTATCGATACGAGTTTGTTTCGCGAGGGAATAATGTTCCTCCGGTTCTTTTTGTGATAATACAATCGATTTTGAAAACTAGACGTCGTTTTCATTTTCCCGACCAAGGTGTAGATTGCGGGCTTATTTCTTCGTGTTTCAACGGATTTCTTTCGCGATGATAACAAAGAGAATTTGAGAGTATAAAATAAACAATCGCTTCGATCGACGACAAGTGCGACGTGCGGCCCTGACATTGATCACCCCCTCTCACGAGCGAACGCTCAGTTCGTAGATTACGTGTACCAGTGCACGGATAAAAGCGTCAGTTATAGGCACGTGTGCGTAGCTGGTTGTGGCCAATGGTAGAGGAGAGAACAAGAGAATAATTGGTGGCTCACGGTCTCTGATAATATACTGAGTCACTGCGCAGAAAATCTTTTCTACCGGTCTACGAGGTAAGTACAAATTTTCGAGTCGCCTCATTGGGTAATAATACTTTTCATTGAAAAAGAAATTATTTTTTTAACTTTTAAAACAAGTAACTTATTTCGTTTATGTATAGTTTTATGTCGAACGTGTGTAAAGTATCATGTGGTAAATACATGAAGAGAAAACAGTTTACAATGACGCCCGGTGAAGAGTCACGGCGCTTCGGTCGTTCTACACAGCTAAGCAAACCGAAATTCAATCGGGCGGTAACAAAAGTGAAAGTGCAAGTGTGAAAAAATTTTACCGCGGGTAACGATATGATATCGAATACAACAATTTTTATTCGTATCGTTGGATGCAGTAGTAAATCAAACGGATAAACCCAAATGAGAGGAGTGTTTTGCCGACTTTAAAAATGGGTCCGAAGTTCGCAACGTTGCCACGCAACGAAAATTATTATTATTTTTTTAATCGAGTGATAAACTGCATAGACCGCATTTATTGATTTGTGAGATTCGATTATACGATTTGCGTTAAAATAGATATGGTCTCTGCAGTTTATCATTCGATAATAAAATAAAATAATTAATTTTCATTGCGTGGCAACGTTGCGAACTTCAGACCCATCTTTAAAATACATAGCCTTACAAAGTATATTATTCACTCTGTCACGGACTCCAAAATGTAACGAGCAATACATTCTGAATCGCGATCGTAGACTTATGTTCGAAACGAATTGTTTTTCAAAATACCCTTTATCAAAGCATAGCGTTGAATTACTTGAAAACAGAAAAATAGCTGACGGATTCTAAATTCAGCAATGCACAAAAAGCGTGTCAACGGATGATAGTAGTAAGAGATAACGATATATTTCACAGCAGCCGATGGGTGTCTATAATTATCAAGTCCAAAGGTCCAATGGGGAAACAAACTGGCTGGAACGAGTCGGTGTATTCTCCTGGATTATTTATATATCGTACAATTGCGTCATTGTTTTATTCGATTGTATTAGTAGTTTCTTATAATTTTGTAAATTTAGTCGTCATGGTTGATTATACTAAAACAAATAATATCATTCTCAAAGGTTATCACTTAAAAACTGTACTCTCTCGCAGATTTTGAAGAAATTGAGAATGGCCGATTCAGCTCAAACTCCAGGCTCGCAGGGCGTTTCTCATTTAGAATCGCTCGATCGCGTCAGAAATATTCCAGTTGTACACTCTGCGATTGAGAAAACTGGATCGACGTACGCGTATCTCAAAGATTCTCATCACTTGATCAATTGGGCTCTTGGATACGCCGAAGCTGGATTGCACTATGTAGCGGCTACAGCGACACCTATAGCTGCGCCGATAGCCAAAAAGTTTGAGGGGCAGATCAACACGGTGGACCAAAAATTGTGCCAAGGCATAGATATCGTTGAGCGGAAAGTTCCCATAGTCAAGGCACCGCCGCAACAGGTGGATCTTTCGTTTGTGAATTTTGGGTACAACGATATTTCTGCCGAGTTTTTGAATACAAACTTCCATATTTGCAGATTTACGACGCAGCCGCAGCTGTTACACGAACATCCCTTCAACCGACGATCGAGAAACTTGTTTCCATGAAGGAATCGGCGAGCCGACAGGCTGCCACCCTCAGAGATATCAGCGTCGCCAAGGCAAACGATCTACTCAACACGCATTACGGATCTCTCGCTATTCAAGGCGTCGACAATACCAGTGTGCTCGCTAACCAACTGCTAGATTATTATTTTCCTGCCGTCGAGAACGAGGATGCGATTCCTGGTAAGAACTTCAATGATTATTTTCCAAGAATAGAACTGGAATAGAAATAGAGATACTACCCAGTATTATTATTTGCGTGTAATAGAGCAGAACCTCCATTGATCGTGCTTTCTATTATTTTTTGTCAATCTGTACAGCACCTGTATCAGCAGACGAAAACAAAGTATTGCACGCGGTTCAAACCATCGGTCAGTTATCCTCGAAAACAGCAAACCGCGTCTACCACTCCGTGGCTGCTCAACTAAAAACCCTCAAGAAAGAAGACGTCGGGGCATACATTTCGAGCGTTGTTTCCATCCTCCATCTGGCGCACTTTCTAAATCTCGGCGACAAAGAAATAACAGACGAGGGTAGTCAGACGAATAAGCCAGAGAGCCAATCAACATCTGAGAAGAGGGACCAAGAGAAGGAGTGAAGAAATATGTGCGAGGCATAAATTTTGTACTGTGCATTGATAGTTCGTATCACGAGGGCCGGTCCTCGTCTTTGCGTATTGCATTTACACTTTTGGATACTTTTATAATACTATACGCGTATCTATATTTTCACATACTGTATGCAAAAAGCACAAGATTTTTGCACTATTCGAATGCCAAAACGAGTTATACAAATAAAAATGGGTACGTTTCTGTGCATATGTGTTGAGGGCATATGGAAGATCGACATAACTACACAAATTTTTGAACCAAGCTTTCTCATAAACATCACGTTTTTTTGATAAAACCGAGTATCACGGTGTGTATTAGTAACAGATACAAAGCCTGCTGGTGTTATTTAATCTTAGAAATGTCTATTCTTTGAGAAATCTCGGTTAGACAATTTCGGATATTTCTCTTGCTCTTGGATATCACGTAGTACAGCTTCTACCAAAGAGAGAGCCGCATCCGCGACAAAACTTCGACGCAGCCTGCTATCTACCGCGAGGTAAGATAATCTGTAGTGTCCGGAAAGCCCCGATGGGCTTCGTGTGTGAGTATGGATACTCACATATGTACGCACCGAAAATTTCGAGATGTGCGCCGTCCTGGAATTCGTCGGAACTAAATGGCACAAATGTCGGACGATCTTGTCTCGAAATCGTAAACAAAAACCTACACATTATGGTTTCCCACGGATCTCCTAAAATATGTGACAAAATGTGTGTTTTGAATATGACTACGCGGCTCTTCTCCCCTCCAAGTCGTGATAACTAAACTTTTTATTTTACAGCATTTCAATCACGACGCTTGCGTGGTAATACAATTTGTACTTTTTTTTTTATTTGAGAAATTTGGCGCGAAGATAGCCGTTCGTCTATCAATTTGACAATGTTTGATCAAATGTCATAAAATTCGAAAAAGCCGTTTAGGAAAGCCGTGGGAAACTATCACCTTGATCGGCGTTCGAGACGTGGGAGGGTGCGCCCTCTTAAAGCGAGTGTGCAAGAAAGCCGCAGTTTCTAAAGATGGCAGCACCACGACTATATTATCCAATGTTGGTAACACATCAGAAACCGGCGACTGAACTTTTCCATCCCTTCTCCAGTTGCCTCCGTGCTTTGTGATCGCGCGATGGTTTTCTCTTTTAGATATAGCGATCCAAACATTTGACGTATGAGGACGACGATGTGTTTTCACTGACTGGCCTGTTTAAAAAGTCCCTCGCGTATCGTGTACTCGAAATAAACAAAAGTTGCACTTATGCCGAGTGAGAGGTCAAAGTACGGCTCGTACCGTAGATAGCAATTATATGCGCGCGGATATAGTAGCGCCTGGATTCATTGAGTAATACGGTAGGTATCAACGTTCTTTTAAAATTACATGTTTCAATAATAATGAATAAGTCTCGTGTTTAATACATTGACTGCACAAAATTATCGTATCGCTCTGTTTGTTCGACATTTCGCTCTACATTGTGCAAATTTTTAGAAATTGGCAAGGAAAAGTGGCACCGATCGAGCCAAGTTTGAAACAACAGAGGTAACAGCGGCACTTCGCTGGCTGCTAACAATATGGATAAAGAGCCGTGTGAAGAACTGTACAGGATACGCGCTATAGACAGAGCCCTCGGAATACCAAGCGTCGGCTACTTTTGGGACAAATCTACTAAAGTTTACGGCAGGCTCAAGGCTGCTAACGTGCTTGTACATTGGGCCTTTGACACCGTGGAAAATGTCATTGGTGCTGTTTTCGTGAAATCTTTGCCAGTCGCTCGTCTCATGGAAAGACCCATCTCCAACCTGGACAAAAGTCTCTGCCATGGATTTGACTTCATCCGGGCTACGTTGCCGATTATCAAGGAAAAGCCGAAAGTAGTAAGCTTATACCAAAACACTGTTCGACGATCTCTCTGGAACATGATCATGAATGCTGAATGCAATTACCACTCGTTATGTCTTTCCGCTCATATATTTATCCATCACCGATGATGCGAACAGATTTTTCCTTGTTCGCCCAAAGATGCCCTTTTGTCAAATTCGCTATGCCTCATTTGCTAACATAACACCGTACAATGACGGAAGCAATACGAGCGTTGTGTATGACCTTTTTGAAGAATAGTGGCGAATGCTCTATGCAGGTATTGGACTGTACAAAATCTATGGTGACTCGTCACGTTCGACCAGCGTTTGAGACTTTGACGGTTCTGAAGCGGCAAACTCAGCAGCGGGTCAGAATAATAAGGTTGCATGCATATTACAAGGTTCATTATCTGCGAGTTTACAGCTGGCGTCAGGCTGACAAAATCATGTCTACCGGTGCTGGAATAAATATTTTAAGAAGCGTCGACAACACCACGTTTCTCGCCGAATCCATGCTTGACAAATATCTACCACCTGCGGAGGAGGAGAGGTGCGATGCAGAGGGTCAGTCATTTTCCATTGTAAATCAACTCGTAGTGCCCTTTAGGATCGTTTCCTCTCTGTTTTTACTTCATTTTTTATATTTCACGTTTTGTTTTTTTCGTCAAAATGTTCTTAAGTATCTGTATATGTTTTATTTTTACTTTGAGCTCTCAATGATTGGTCGGCATATAAAAGTTTTTTTTAGGCCATTAAATCCTCATGGATCCCTTTTTTCAATACTATTTTTCCAGTTTAAATCTTATATACGAAAAAGCAAATGAGAAAACTATTTTGTCTAATCGAATAGACGTTGCGAAAGCACATTTTTATTTAACATACACTATCCTCTATTTTTACTTACAGAATATCATTGCTGCGAGCATGACAAGCTTCATCACACTATAATAAGATTGAGCGAGTTTGGAAGCAGAGCCACTCGTCGCATATACTTTGCGGTAATGGATCGCTTGCGACACATGTACAAAATTGAAATACTTATTGTATTAATTCATGTTCTCGTAGTTATACGAGTTATCAAGATCCTCGAAATACCGTTTAATTTTATCCTTAAGGTTGTCGATGACTGCTTCACTGCATATTGAAAGGAACGAACGAGATTGAAGTTTGCAACGTTGCGATGCAACGAAAAACATTATTTTTAAATTTCTCTATTTTTTTTTCACTGAAATAGTAAGTAAAATAGTGCAATAATTATAAAAATCTTTATTGTGATAACCTAGAATTCAAATCTGAACAAAAATGTTTCGCCAAATGGATCTGAGAAAATTAAAAAATGAGACAAAAAAAAACGTTGTTGCGTCGCAACGATGCGAACTTCGAGTCCATAGGAACGATTGAATATTCTCCAATGATTTTATATCATTTTATCTTAATGCTGCATTCGAACACAATTTAGACAGCATGAAAGTTACGTTCCTAAACGTGTTTGTTACTTATTCCGGTTGGGTCCTCAAATTTGATAATTGGATGGAACAAGTTTCTTCACACGCTTCTTCCCGTTCTTTTGCTTCTAGTTCTCGTATTTTTACTTCAAAGGATTCGTAAACTAAATCCTCGAAGTCAAAACGTATTTTTCAAATTGGACCAATAGCAAAGGTACAAATCGAAGACAGTACAAACGCGCTCGTTGACGAGACTTTCATGAACCGATAAATAGTGGACCCGCGATACCTGAGCACGATCACATTGTGGACGTACGACGTAATACATTTGAAAATTTCGTGTTGACTCGCAAAATCTCGGCATGCATTTGTTTAGTCTTGAATAAATGTTCAGGATGGAAACAAGAAAAGAACAGATACGAAATAAAAGATTGAGCGAGGTTCAAGGCTGTACGAGATAATACGAGATACAACTTGCATATGATACTTATTTGTTCAGGCCCTTTTTTTTATACTAAACGAGATCTAGCATAAATAACTCATTTTGATAAACCTTCTTTTAATTTCTTTATTTTGTATTTAACGAAAATTGTGATGCACTAGTCCTACGGAATTAAGTTAATCGAACTGTTCGTGTCGTTGGATCTTTGGAAGTCGGATTATTAAAAGTCTGAAGATCTATCGACTGTATGTTTAATAAATCTGCGTTTAGCCTCAATGGCAAAATTGTGTTTTAAACTATTCACGATAACATATATTTTCGTGTATTAGAAATATTTGTCTCAAATATACAAGAGAGTGCGTGTGGTTTTTGAAATTAAGGAATTTTATCTGGTACCTAGTTAGTAAACAAACAAAATTATAACACTAACGTAGTCCGTTCAATTTTTGACTCGCGGCCGTGCTTCACAGTCGATCTCTTTTTTGCAACCCTGAAAGAAAATTCAAAATTATTTTATATGATTATTCAAGCCAATTCAGTCATTATATTTCCATTCACTTTTGTATAATTTACTGTCCAAGTGTAGTAGCGTTGTTCGGAAAGTACACGCGTTGATTAAAAAAAGCGCGCGGTTGCGACGGTCGTAATGTGCGGTTGGAGTCGTATAGAGGTTCTTGAAAATCAACATTTTTCAAGCCAAATTAATTTATTCTTCAGTGCAAAAGTATCTAATGGATTTTGGAAAGCTGGCCAAATGTTCTTTACATATTTTTGTATCGATTAAAAAATTGTCAATCGACAATCCATAAGAGATCGTGTTAATTTATAAATTTTTTGTTTTCTTAATTGCTCACAAATAAGGTATCCGGAGAGTTAACGATTCGAACAGGTGTCTTTTCAGATACTCGTAACTAAACTCGATTTTTAAAATCAATATCCGTTCGTTAATTCGATCATCGGATGAACTCCCTTAATGCGATCAACACACGTATCGATAAATTTCCTTTATTCGTGCGCAGTGGGAATTGTAAGATAAACTTCATAAAAACTCACGAGTATCCGCGAAGGTTACCCTAGTCGTAGAATACACGTACGTTTCAGCCGCATTTTATAAACTATAATGGATTACAAAGACGTCTGCTACGGGTATAATACCGTCCGAGACGTCTGTGTGCCTCGAGAAAGATCAACGAGCCAAGGGCCAGAGATAAGCTCTGCCTCATAAGCAGAGATGTTATCGTTTCGCTTTTGGTATACAGGAGGGCGATGTCGGAGCCCCGATCTTTCTCGAGGTCGATGCTTTCCATAGTGTACTATCATCATCACGGCTCTACAAACTCGAGCTTGATTGATGTGCGCAAAAAAATGTGTGCCCTCAAAAGTGCCCGAAGACTCGACAAACGTATAATATATTCATCAACAAAAAAAAAATAAAAAAAGAAACACGAATCGGTCATCGACCGAACTTCCCAGGTTAATCGTCAGGATCTTAAACGTCCGTTAAGAGGGAGCCGTTACTCCCTCCCCTCTCGTCCGCCGATCAGAGTGATAGTTTCCACGGATTTTCTAAACGGCTCTTCAGAATTTCATGAAATTTGACCTGACAATGTCAAATCGATAGACGAACGGCCGTCTTCTTCCCAAATTTGACAAATTGAAGAAAAAGTTGAGGATTGCGTAAACACGCAAGCGTCGTGGTGAAAATGCTGTCAAATAAAAATAGTTTTAAATATAAAACTATTGTTATAAATGTTACGATATGGCCGCGTAGCCATATTAAAAACACTAATTTTGGGACCTCGACCATTTGATTCTGTCACTTATTTTAGGAGATCTGAGGAAAACCATAATTTGTTGGTATTTGTTTACGATTTCGAGAAAATAACGTCCGACATTTGTGACAATTAGTTCGAGCGAATTTCAGGGCGGCGCACGTGTCGAAATTTTCGGTGTGTACGTATGTACGTATACAAACTCATAGACGAAGTCCGTCGGGGTTTTCCGGACGCTAGCGACAATGTTGCCTCGCGGTAGATAGCCGTAGCTCGCGATATCTTTATTTTACCGACACGAGCCGAGACTGCGTCAAAGTTTCGTCGCACGTGCGGCTCTCTTTCAATCTCGAATAAATTGCTTACATTTAATGGTACATTTCTTTCACTTCTATGGAAAATTAGCCTTCAACAATGAATCATGGAATCCGGGATTTTGGTGCGGTATTCCACCTTTTGTTACGCGCTGGAACATTTTCCAAAAGCGTAATATCATTGATGAATCCCGCTTCGTAAAATTCATCCCGCTAATTATCCACGCGAAACTTCATCGTTCTCGGGATTGTTGGTAATATCCCGAGGCAAGGGTAGAACGATGGCAAAACGGGTTGCTTGTTTATCGTAAATCGTTTTGCGAGGGTACCCCACTTGCGCTAATGAAGCATCCCATTTCGAGAGAAACGAGAGAACTCTGAGACTCGAAACTTTACCGCAGACTCCACGTTGGGATCTATGGAAACTTGTTTCTTAACGCCAATTGTACGCTACTTGTCTGGATACTTCAATCGTTGACGAATCTTTCAAAGCGTTTTCCTAAGCGTGTTTAAAATTTTTTTATCTAACGTACCGCGAACTGTCGTAACAATGGGCATATTCTTTCTGCGGTTCGCCTCTTTTTTGAAAAACGCATGAAAAGTGAAAATGAAATTGAATTTCCGGCTTAATTTGTCGCCAAATAATTCAAGAAGTCAGAATAAAAGGCAGTCTCGTACAGTCGATGTGAAAGAGCGCAGGTGGAAGAATAGTGCGCTGTGAAACCGCGGGACCGCCGGCGGAAGGCCACCTGCATGATTCGCATCATTTTTCCCTAAGATCCCTCTCGAAAATATTGCCAAAAGTAACCGTTCTTCAAGGTTTTTTTTCTGGGAAAACGACACGTTGCGATCGTTTTTCCAGTGTTTCGTTTTTTCAGTGTTTCGTTTTTCCAGTGTTTCGTTTTTTCAGTGTTTCGTTTTTCAAGTGTTTCGTTTTTCAAGTGTTTCGTTTTTCAAGTGTTTCGTTTTTTCAGTGTTTCGTTTTTCAGTGTTTCGTTTTTTCAGTGTTTCGTGTTTCCAGTGTTTGTTTAATTTTGTTTGGTTTTAATTTAATTGTTTGTTTTGCTTAATTTTGTTTAAATTATTGAGTATGTTTAAATGTTAAATTTCAACTTTTTAAATGTTTAAAAGTTTAATTTTTCTTTAATCAAAATGATTGATTATGTTTAAATGTTTATGTTTAATTTTGTGCTTGTTTAATTTTCCATTGGTGAACACCAACGCATATTAAACAAAGACATATATTTCATGTCGGAGTATTTGAAAAAAAAACTCGAATATAAGATCATCAGTGATCGTGTCGTATTCTTCTCCAATTTAATACGAGGACAAGGCGCGTGGTGCTTTTGCTGTTTCTTCCCTCCGTACTCTTGTAAAAGTACGATTTGAAAGCAGAGTTCGTTTTGCTCGGACAGAAGTAGCTATGCTTTTGAAATCCTGTACATTTTTTAATGTTTTTACAAGCAAGAGAAGTTTGTATCGATTCAAATGTTCGATATGTTTGGAAATTCGGTTTGCATAAATAGAACGACGAGGCAAATATTTTAGCAATCGAGCTTCAAAATTCCACGTAGCAATGAAGGTTGCCACCGTTAAAAATAAAGCTCGTACACGGATATAAAACTCTAAGGAAAATGAAATATTGAGGCTGAATTTTCGCAATATTTCAGGACGCAAATAGACGAGAGTCCTAAATAAATCTGCGGCTTGAGAAGTATAAGAAATTTCGAGGAGAGTAACTTAGCGGTCTTTCAACGATGAGTCAAAACGGAAGGCGGATCCCTAACATTGAGCCCACTCAGGGCGATTCATCACGTGTATCACGCACGTCCCGAGAAAAGGTCGAAAATGGATGGGTGGGAAACGAGTATTTCAACGTGACGAGTCTGATAGACCTTGCTAGGATCGTCACGTACGAACCCCTACGTGATCTGCCCATACGTGGTTCGAAAGTTTTGCATCCTTAAAAGGAAGAAAATTTCGAATTCAAAGTAGTTCACCTGATTTTCGTATCTAGTAGACCGATTTCTTTGCAACAGTCGAGAATGTTACGTCTCTACCAAGAACTTGTCGTCGAAACGGGTGTGTCTTTCTTTTACAAAAGTTTTAGCTCTTATAATTCATCGAACGTTTCGCGAATACCATTTTTTTTCCTCCGAAGATATTTTCATAAATATCTTCGGAGGAAAAAAAATCTATGGATGCGAGTCGGTAGAGACGACTCAAATGGATAAAGTTTATTAGAGAGTGAATAATTTTTTTACTACTTTTTACATTTTTAGTCCCCGCTGTGCTTTAACGAGTCTGACTCGTGACGAAAATTTGGCTCCAAATATGAATATGACGAGCCGGGCTGTTCGATTATAAATTTAATCGTCATATTCGATTATAAAATATAATATAGTATAATAATTATACTATAATTAATCGATTACAAATAAATCAAAAATACAAAAGGTATCAGAGTTTATTTCTACAACAGCAGTATCGTGCAAAAGTGTCTATATCAAAGGCATTTACATTTCGGCTCGTATTGCGACTTTTCTCGCGCATCAGTTTGATCTGTTTACCACGCGTTGACTCGTAACCCTTGGGCCCGAGTTTCGTCGAGCTAAATGGCACGGTACGGTGTCAATTAATTTTTTCTCGATTCCTCCTAAATTCTATTAATTTTTCGAAAAGTCAGTCAAAAATTGCATGACGAAACACCCGGAGCTGTGGTTCTCGATTGTCGTTGGGGTAATAACAATCAAATATTTATTCACGCATCAACCGAGTTTCTCGTTGCAAACGAAGGACTTTGAATAGATGAAAGCATCCGAATGCTCGGAAGCTCGGCTTCGAGTATAGGTACGTTTATACAGACGTATCTGAGGACACAGTTAGAATTGGAGAAACCGATAACGAGACCAACCCGCTTCCGCACCACTGTTTTCTAACGGGCAACTGCTAGCTAGTCAGAGATCCTACTTTGATCCCCAATAACAAGCGGGCTCTTTCCGTTCTTCGTCTTTTTCCGCTCCTTCCCCCCCCCCCTCCCCCTCTTTTTCCCTCCGTCCATCGAATCGCGACCAAGTCTCGAAGTCGATGCTCGTTCCTCGTATCTTGAATTAAACCGCGAGAAGACATTGGTGCACGCGTTATTAGATACAACGAGAAGAAGAACCGGGACCCAATTACTCGCGTCAACCTTTTCATTTGTTCGCACAGGTCCGATAGATAGTCCGGGCAATTTCAAGAGGAAATAGACGTTGGAAAAGCGAGAAAGAGAAAAGGGTGGGGGAGGACGGCGTTGATGGACCGTTCCGCCAACTCTCAGGCACCCCATCGATCACGACGTCTTTTCGCCGTTTCTCTCTCTTTCTCTCTCTCTCTCTTCCTCTCTTACGCTGTATCCGTTTTTTTATCTCTTTTCTGCCAAGAAGATACAGAGAGAAACGGACACAGCCGTTCTCGAATCGCCCGCCGGAAACTCGTCGTTATATTCCTCACGTAGTATCCACCCTCCAACGTCTTGGCCATCCTCGGCCCATTCTCACTTTTATCTCTTGGAAAAGCTTGAACTAATTGCCCCCAGACGAGTGAACACGCTCTTCGTCTTTCTTCGCGCGAAGGGGCGCGATTTCTTTACGTAATTTTCTCGCACCATCAGCTGGCAATAATGTGGGAAAGTGCGGGACCGTGGTGCGTCACTTTTACGATGAATTTCCACTGTCCGGAGAAAAAAATAATGGCAGAGCCATTTTTTTTTTAATGAAAAGTGCAACGAAAGCAAAAAAGAGTTTGGTTCATAGGATCGCGAGGATGAAAAGATCGCGCGGAGTAGCTTTGTAATTTATTATAGCAAACAGGGTAAATAAAGAAGCGTAATAGAAACGAGGAACTGAGGAAAAAAAAAAGGTCTGGCCTGGAATTCTTGTAATGATTGAAATCTGTTTTGTTCCGTGGAGGCCATTGAGGTAATTTACAGCTTCTTTTTTTTTTACTTCGTGTTCAGCGAACGACTGTAACGATCAATGTATTTGTTCTTCAAAATATACGAATCCCATCGGGATGAGGTGAAGCCGGTTGGAACGAGCAGCGAATAATGTCGAACGATTGACTGAAATGGAAAAGGATAAAGTATGAGAGTGGTAGTAAAATCAAGACATCCAATATACTATGGTTCTCAATGTTCCGGAAGGACCGAAAAGCACCCCCGCTTATCGGAAGAAAAGTGACGACCATACGGTATGGGTGAATGCGTGTATTGGAACGGCAAGTGGGAAAAAGGGAGTAAAAGCAGGGCAGGAGAGTAACTGCGGCGATGTCGAACGTCACAAGAATCGTTTGAGAGAGGGAGCTACGTAATCCCGGATGAGAAACGCATTAGACGGAAGGACTTTTTTTTTAAATCCCTTTACTCCCCGGATTGTCTTCATTCCTGTCCCCTCCGAATCTTTTTTTTTCACCGTCATGCTACAACCGATACGCGGCGCTCTTTCAATTCCGTTCGACGAATCAATCCGCTCTCGGAAAAATCCACCGACGATACGTTTCTTGATCACGAGTGTCCATGAATAAAGCAATTGTCAAAAGTGATCGGTAACCCAAGGCATTTTCGGTTTCTCGAGTTTATTCATCGTACGTTGCAAAACTAATTGCCGCCCATCAAATTTCTTCGTCCTTCGGTCTCTCTTTTCCTTGTAACATCCATACTAATATTATAAATGGGAAAGTGTGTCTGTCTGAATTGACGTGATTTTTTAAGTGGAGATAGTTGAAGGGATGGAGAGTAACATAGGCTACTTTTTGCCCCTTTCTAACCCCCCACTTCCCTAAAATGGGGGGTGGAAGTTTGTATGGTGCATTGACGAGAGCGAAGCCGCGGGCAAAAGCTAGTATATTATATTTCGACTATTTTTCTACTCGTTAAACTGAAAAGTAGCGGGACCAAGTCCGACACTAGCGACATTTAGTTCCGGAGAATTCCAGCGCGGCGCACGTTTCGAAATTTCCGATGTGTACGTATGCACGTATACATACTCATACACGAAGCCCGTTGGGGCTTTCCAGACGCTAGCGACAATGTTGCCTCGCGGTAGAAAGCCGTAGCTTTCGCTAATATTGTTTTACCGACGCGATTCGACGCTGCGTGGAAGTTTCGTCGCGTATGCAGCCTCCTCTTAAACTCCTCTTGTGAGTTTCTCGAAAATGCCTACTACTCACACGTTACGTTGTCTAATGGTCTATTAAAAGTGAAAGAAACGTTGTAGAAAATCCGTGATCCGAAGGTCGTGGCTTTCCCTCGTTGGAAATCCCTCAAAATTAATCCACGGATCTAATATCTTGCGCTAACTTCGTACTTTCATTACATACCGTCTGATATGAACGTCTATTCAGTAACATGGAATATAACGAGAAAGTTTTGCTCTCCTCCCCACAATCATTGCGTATGCATGAAACGCATTTTTCGAAGCGAGAGGCTTCGAACATCAAAGGCTTGTAAATTCGAGATACGCATTGCGGTGTAAAAGTGAAGGGGATACGCCCGAACGATCTTGCAAGGATTTAGCGTACGGTCCCTCGACATAAAAGGAGATCTCCTAATAAAAAGTAAATAAAAACATTTGGGAGATACGACAAACCTCCGCGCGCGAACCTTCATATTTTTGAAACTCGAGTTGAAAGCTCAAAACGCGGACCGAGCCAGGATCAGCGTGCGGTTACGTACGCGGAGGATATTAAAAGTATATTACTAAATATCTCGCTGTATTAACGCAAACTCGCGGATCTCGGCAAATGTTGATTTTCCGCTACACGTACACAGGTATTCGCGTACATTTGGGAATTCGTGCGAGTTCCAGTCCTAGGGCGAATGGACAGATAGGCAAGAAAGGGAGCGCCCGCTATAACTCTTCGGATATTCCGAGGGGCCTTCCACGTACATGAATACGAATGTACATACGAATTTGGTATACGTGTGTCCGTGTATCTGTTGCTGAGATACGATGAATACAGAGATTTGATCAATTCGCGGGAGACACGAAAACCTCAATTTTATATTTTCCTTTTTTTAAATGATCGACGTAGCTTGATAAAAGAAAAAAAAAGGTGTCTTTAAAATGTGATGCAGATAGGCAGGGTTGATACATTATGATTGGTTATTTTCATCATTCGACTAAGGAATTGTATCGAATGATTGAATTTTATCAAGTTATTGAATTTTACCAAATAATTGAATTTCATCAAGTTCTTGAATTCGATTAAGTCGTTAAATCTGATCAAATTCTAGACTGATGAGATAATTCATCAAATCGTTAAATTCAAACAAATTTTTTGACTGCTTAGGATTTTCATCAAGCTATTGAATTTATTTCGAGACATGAGAATAGAAGATTGTCGTTTCAACATCGATTGAAAATTGATCAACGTCCTTAGCGTTTCGCTAAAATTCTCTTTCTCATCGTATCTCCGCGACACATCTGCTGATAACGGTATGTTACGTAAGCTGATATTAGAAGTTGGGCGGTGGAGAATTAGCTGCGGTTGTACCTTAAAGTTATTTGGCATAGCGCACGCCCAATATCGAGAGCGATGACCGTTTATGCGCGCATTGACTGGCGCAGCAGCCAATCGGCGTAAGGTCTATAATTTTCATACCTTAAAGTGAATAGTTTAGATACAGTTTGTCCATCAGAGAAACCGAAAAATACGGGACCGTTTATATCGGCAAGAGTTTTCAACAATTTCCTCGTGCCCTCGGTAAATGCGGCTTAAGACGTCTTTGGACGCGGCGGAATACTAGGTTAGCTCGGCGAAGGGTAGGGAATTATAGGAATGAGTACAATTCAGACTGGTGAAATGGAAAAACCCCCGGGGATGCACGTTTGATCAGGGTAGACGAAAGTATGTTTACCGAAGGTGGACGGAAAACGTAGCATGTATATATATTGATTAAAATTCGTCCCGCATCAGCTATATTGAACTCCATACCAGTTTTCGAACAGTTTTATGAACTCGTCGATATTATGCTCAGTACTAACCGGCCGTCATTTCGATACTTATTCTTCTCCACTGATTACATATTTGCTTCTTTGTTTCGAAAATCTCGTTCTTATCGGTTCTTCAACTTTCCGATTTTAAGGAGTCGCACCATACCAAAATCTATTCTTTTTTTATTCCTCTTACGAGCGCAAAACGGAAGTTTTGATGCGAAGGCAATACCTGTATTTATAATACTAACAGAAGCAGTTAGTTTTTTTCTTTCCGAATACTATAATGCGAGAATTCGATCGAGTTATCGAATTTCATTGAATTATTAAATCTGATCGAATTCTTGACTGTTTAAAAAATTCATCAAATTATTGAATTCACCAAATTTGTTGACTGCTCTGGGACTCCATCAAATTATTGAACCCAAACAATGTTTGACTGCTTTCCGAGTACTCAAAAATCACAATGAGTATAATGCAGCGAAATAGATTTAATCGACAAGACACATAGTCGATAATACCCCGCCGCAATCTCCGCTGTTTTATTATTTTTCTCGTTGTCACAAACGAAACTTGTGCAATGTCATTAGTCAGACAGAAAAAAAAACACACACATCGACATTCCTCGAGGATTTGCTCGTCGAGGCGGGTACTTTCCTTAATTGGGGATTGGTACGTTTTGCGGAGTGCTGAAAAAGTAACTTCTCTGATGATTTGCTCGGTCCAAGAGGGAGCAGCGGGGGTGGGGGGAGTAATATAGGTTGCGCAACGAGATTACGAGTGATTCAATGGGCGGTTCGGGCTTTGGCGAATACCAGGCTGATGTATGCAGATGGAGTGTTTATATCTGTATAAACGCCAACAGTTTATACGAACAGACTGAGAGTTCGCTGCGGGCCCAACGGCATCTCCTTTCGTGGACCAACACGCGCACACATTCATTCAATTTCACACACTCGCGCGCACACACACACACACACACACACACATATATCCTATCCTACTACTGCTGGAACGTTCGCGCGACCAACTATCCGCCAACTATTCTCACGGTCTATGGTCCGGTCAGATAATGTTTTGCGTGTGGGTTAACGGGAATCTACGTAAGCCATGAGCTAGCTGCATTCCCGACGTACGTTATTATCAGCAATAACGGCCTGAAAGCTTCGGGGCGTATTTCACCATATACGTTAGCGCACATGTTATAGACTGAATCGGCGATTGTCCGGAGCAGGATTTCCTACAAGCACGTTAATGAGCTACCGCGCGGAGTGCTCGCGCACACAAGTTGGCCCGGTGCGACCAACATAACTATCGCGTAAATTGCGATAATAGGCCCAAAATTTGCATCTCCCGACGTTCCACCACCGCCCGACGGAATTAGTCTCGACTAGGCTTTTTTTTTTAAGAAGAGCACAGTTTCTCGTCACTCGCGGGCTCTTGTTTTCTGTAGAATTAACCCTAGGACTCTACACTGTCCATACGAAACAACCCCACGCAGAGATTACGCCACAGCACTTCGAATCAATGTTGCTAACGAACCGGTGTCGTAGAACGTTCTTTTTTTTTTTTTTCATTCAAACGCTGACGGACTGAAAAATGAGTGGAACATGCGACTGAATAAAACAAAATACATTGTTTTAACTTTTTTGACTTAAAATGTGGGTTTTGTGGTACCCATGTGTAGGATAAGTCTGAAGTTTGCAATGTCGCCACGCAGCGAAAATGAACTTTTTTGTTTTTAATCGAGTGATTAACTGCAGAGACCTCATCTATTTAAACACCTTAAAAGGAAACCTTACTCGTTTAAGGATGTTCTTGCGCTATAATCGGAATAATATATACAATGTAATGGCAAAATCATCGGATACAATATTTTAAACATAATTGTTTTAAACTTTCGTGAATCTTCTTGAGCGTCGTATATAAAAATGAAAAAATGTCACCGTTTCGTAATCGAGATATTCAGTGGTAAAAATCGCAACTGTAACACGAGGATCTTATAAGAAGTTACGATGAAAGTCAATTTTTTACAACAAATATCACGATTTATAGACGGTCGAACTTTCTCAAATTTTACCCACGGTTGAGTATGACTGTTGAGAAAGTTCATACAAATTTTAAACAATTAATCGTTAAATTCGTATAACGCAAAAACATTCTTAAGACTAAGCTTTATAGCTTTAAGGTTTTCCAGCTTCGGGACTTTTTAAAGGAGCAAGCCATGAAAAAAAAAAATAATTTTCCTTGCGTGGCAACGTTGCGAACTTCAGTGCCATTGTGCAAGGTCGTAAAATTGGCAGAGGCTGCAATTTGATCCGGCTAGACCACGGACCTGATACGGCTGTCCAATGATATTCGTTCATTCATGGGATAGTACATTGAAAATCTTTGCACGATGCGGTTCGATTGCTCGCACATCGAATTTGGTCCGGTCCGTACAACGACCGAGCGTGTCGATGACTGGACCAGACAGATCGTTGGTAATTAGAAACGGAACACTTTTGAGAAAGCTCACACGTACGCTCTTAGTTGGCACGGCGACTATCGAGCTTCAAATTTGGTACGTAGCGTACGTTCAGTTAACCTTTGTGATAGCAAATTCGGTCAGTGGATTCTCGTTTCACGGAGAAAATTCGAGGGTCTGAACGGTTGAGGCGCCCGATCGTTCCGCGTCATTAATCCGCAAGATTTTTGTCACTGCTATGGAAATAATACTGGAGAAGATACATTGGAATAACAGAGCTTTCGCGTGCGTCGAACTTGATGTACATTCGTTTTAAAGCGACGACGAACCGTGCTCAAAAAAATACTCGTAAAAGTTTTACTCTAGAACGATCAGGGAGTATACCGGCGCCGTAAAGAATCGCCAAAAGGGAGGCGATTCCAGGTCCAGGTCCATAAGCGAAAGTAGTCTTCGCTCGGTCGCGTCGACGAAAATCTTTCTTGAATAAATCTGATGTTGGAGCGGCGCTCCGGGGACACAATCGGAACCTTTATGCGTCGTTTACCACTGACGTTACGAACGAGCGAATTTTCTTTTATTCCGGATGACCCAACGCAAAGAAAAAGCAAGAATGGAGAACCTACCGGAAATATGAAAAGACGATAGTACACACGTCCATGAGGTATTCCGTGATAAAAGGAAGGATTTTCGAAGTGGGACTATGGTGCGGTGGTAGTGCAGCGGTCAGGGGTGGATGTCGCTGAAGCGGAACATCGGGAGGTCCGCACGGGTTCGCAGTCTGAGAAAAATAAATACGGGCGTAACGTAGCTTTGGCTATACAAGGATCGCGCGAACATGGAACGATGCACGTACATCCGCTCTACAACCCTTACGTACTACTTATTCGTTTCTCGACGGCATCTTTTCATTTGTCCCCATGACTTTTTATTCTCCTCTCATTTCGTCTCATTTCTTATTTTGTTTTCCGACCTAGCGAATTCGCATAGAAGCAATTTTATCGGCGAGCGGATTCGGAGGGATGTGCCCCGAAGCTCTCGACTCGGTTGAATATGGTAAATAGGATGGGACAAAGGATCGAGCACGAGTCAAATATCACGGATACGTGTATCGTTATACGTGTATTCTCGATTACGTTATTCAACCCCTAGCAACCCGTAGCAACCCCTTATTCATCGTTACTCGTATTTACTTGTCGGATCCCCACCTCCGAACAATACCATTGCTAGTGAGAGAAATTAGTTTTTCCGTGCCAGGTAATTCTTTCCTCCACTTTAACGTTTCCTGCCAGGTATTTCTCTCCTACCATCTTGTAACGTACTTTTTGGAATTATTCGGGAAATACAAATTCTCGAGAATCAAGAATTCTTGCAATTCCGTCTCACGCCTTGAAAAGGTGGCTAGTGGCGATTGGGGGGAGGGGGGGGGGGGGGGGGTTTAATGCGACAATGAAAATTTCGATAAATTTCGAAAAACAGATCGATTGATTGACAATGGTGAAAGGGGACGTGGGATTGAAGTTTGTAAAAATATTTCGAATTAGCAGAGACATTTCGAGCATAGGAAAAAAACAATGGGTCTGAAGGTCGCAACGTTGCCATGCAAAGAAAATTAATTTTTTTTTATTCGAATGGTAAACTACGAGATCGCATCTATTTCAACATTAATCGTATAATTCAACGAGCCCGCCAATGGCGAACAAAGTAAGAACGGAATTATATGAGCGCCTCGTTCTTGAGATTACAAATTGTAGTTATCCTGGTGTCCACCAGATGTCACAACGTTTAGAGTTAAAAAAAACCTACCTCTTCTTAGATATATTCGTATTGTGTCATATTTTTAGAGTTCATACCTAAAATTTTACGCAAAAGTAAAGAAAAGGACAAAAATTTGCGAAAAAATGATAAGCTTCCTTTGGATTCGGAATAAAATCCTTTGTACAAGTTTTCCCGGGTTGGGTTGTGATCTCTTCGTACGAGGCGGTCATACATTTGCGATCGCTTTTCGGTGCACTGAGTTCTTGCAGTTTGGCTATCTGGTCTTGCATTTCTTTCGTGCGTTTTTGCTTTAATCTTTTTCGGTATTTTTAATAAACTTTAAACACGAAGAAATTCCTGACCGCTTTCAACTCGAACGTGTGCTTTCTAGCGCATAAGGAAAAATCATGACACAATACATGAATATAGCGGTTGGTTTTGTCTCAACTCATTCTAAACGTTGTGACATCTGGTGGACAAGAGAATAACTACAATTAGTATTCTCGAGAACGAGGCGCGAAATATAATCAAATCATATAAGTCAATAAATGCGGTTTCTGAAGTTTATCACTCGATTAAAAATAATAATAATAACAATAATTTTTGTTCCGTGGCAAAGTTGCGAACTTCAGGCCTATGAAAAACAAGTACAGCGAGGTTATTCGTGCAAAGCAAGGATCTTAAAATGTCATATCAATCTGTATTTTTAACTTAACAATTACACATGTACGTTGAAAGATAATTGATTTCATACTTAAGGTGGTAAGATGGAGCGAAGAAACGTGGCGCTTCGGACGAAGTGAAAACGAATGATTGGACTCTGTGATAAGAAAGATCGAAGAGCACTGATATTACGAAATTGATTAACACTTTTGTGCCTAATGCCTGTTCATTCTAAATTGAAATGCGGTATTTTTCATTGGGAAAATCTGCGTATACAACTGAAATAGAATAACAGCTTGTGTACAAGATCACTTTTTTTTTTGTCAAGGGAAATAAGTGACCGAAATCGGAGAAGTATACCGGAACGAGTTTTCTTACGAAAGAACCTACGACGAGGTCAGCCAAAGTATCGCGACCGCTTCCGTGTCTTAAACTGTTATGAATAATAAGCACTCTCGCTCTACGGTAGTCGCGGCCCTTCAAGATGTTATCGGATCTTCTGTCAACATCCAACTAATATCCACGTACAACGTGTCGGCTTAATTGGAACACCCCTACTCTCGGCATCCGACAATATCACCCACCGATCTGCTTCGCTTCGTACAGTGGTGTCTTTTTTTACAACATTTTTCATTCGAGGTGCCTAATTTGCGTTCAAGAAAGATCACACCCGAAAAAGGGCTGATATCGCCAAGTAGAGTTTTGTTACCGCCCTGACCTCCTTCGTACGAAAATACGGAAGCTTTCCAATTTCCGAAAAATAGGGGAAAGTAGTACGAGTTGATCCCTTGGGGTAAGATGATTCTTTGTAATTGCGCTGAAACCACTAACGCCATCTAGTTTATTTCACTGCCAA
>JAPYZI010003884.1:25000-29637 GCA_030523105.1 Ophioninae sp. A BG-2022a | reverse complement strand
GCACAGGTATAGCCAAAGGACGAAAAAGAAAAACAATGTAAAAAAAAAAGAAAAAAAAAAAAAAAAAAACATCGCCACGCTTCCCTCGCTCTCGTATTTACTACGAGTGATCGGTGGCACCGCCGGGCAACCTCAGGGCCCCTTTTCGGCCGCCGAAACGGCGAGGGTACCGCGGAAACGGTTGACGGAACGAATTACGAGTTTAATAAAAGCAATAACAGAGGCAGTCGTTTTCACGCTAGAATAACAATGCGGAGGTTTCGAGTGAATTTATGCGTATGCTTACAGTCTTGTACGATACGTTCGACCCTAGTTGAGTTTTCCCTAATGGCCTACGGTACCGGACATGCCAGCGCTTTTTCATACGCACCAATGCATTTCTGTGCCCTTTTCTCCCTCTCTCGCTGTTCGTCTGTCATCCGGAATTTCTTTTCACGTGCATGCTCAAAAAAATACACAACTACACATTTATACGTGCAATCAAAAAATCATCACAGCAAAAGTGGAAAAATTATTAACAACAACAACAATAATAATAATGTATCATATTATTAATAAATAATAATATTTACAAGTAACAATAATTAAGGGATCAAACAAACCAATAATAATGATAAACAAGATATATAAACATATTAACAATAATTGACACGAATAATAATAATAATAATAATAATACATTTGCAATTATAATAATTATTGTCGTATAAATTAAAGATGAAACAAAAGAAATGAAGTTAAAAAAATAGTAATTAAGTTAATCTTTATAATATTTAAGATTAAACAGAACGCTGACCGGGTCAACAATATTAAGCATGATAATATCGGCGCTGATACGCGTATTTGTACTATTTTTAAAAATTAATTTTTGAAAAAAAAATTGCCATCCATGGATGCGCTCGAAAGTCGCCATATTGAAAGTTTGATGGGTGGATCCTCCGGCGAAGCCATTGCGAACGATACCTGTGTAGCACCATCGATTTTTAGCCGGGGGGAGGGGGTTCGATTGGTGAAAGTTTATTCGTATGTGTCTACCTTCCCCTTCCCCCCTCCTCTCGGGTTTCGAAGTGACAGTGCACATGACACCGCGGATATATACGTATATTAGGTAGCCATGTAAAATCCAGAGGAGAGGCACGAGGAGCCAATAAAATGAGTCGGGAGTTCGAACGGAAAAAAAAGGAGAGAGAGAGAGAGAGAGAGAGAAAAGGGGACAGCGCAGCATGTTGGAAGACGCGCTCATCCGAAGCGTGACCGATAAATCGAGGAACCCCATAATCGGCGTCGTCGTTTTTTTTTTTCCGCCGCAAAGACCAGCTGACCGAGAAACGCAACGTTTTTTTTTTTCTCTTTTTCGTTCAATTTACGTTCCCAAAGAACGGTGTGATTTCGGAAAAAAGTGTTTCCCATTGGCGTTACAATATTATTTCATTATTTTTATTTCTTTCGAGATACTGCTGAAAAAAACGGATGCCAGGGGTCGAAAAACGCGAGAATACGGGTCTAATCGTCGCCCCTTATATAGCTCAGGCGCAGCAGCTTCGCTGACGCGAGGACCCGCCGCCCGCAGCCACCTGGCGGCCGCGCGTTGTACCGCGCGACACGCCACTCACCGCGCTACGCGAAACGCCCGCTTTACGATCTCGCGATTTTTCCCGCAGCTTTGCGAGCTCGAAAAAATGTCAAAAATAAATATTTTTCAATAGAAAATGAAAAATTCGAGAGGGAAAGCGAACAAACTCGAAAAATATGCCCGTGTAGAAACAAAAACAAAAAATGAAAAGCACTAACAAATATTCTCACGAATGCGAAACGAGTCTCAGGGTTTTCAAGTGGAAAGCGTGGGATCTCCTGGTACTCGGTTTTGTCGAATACGCCCTTCTGCTCGCAAATTTTACCATTTACGTGCGCGAGGAGAGGAAAAAAGAAAAACGAAGAAAAAAAAGAATGACAAAAATAGGAGGAAAGGCTTTGCGCGTACGGAACGACGGAGCAGCCTCGAGCTTGCGCCGTATAACTTTTAAGACATCCGGGAGAGCCGGGAGCGCAATCTCTACCGTCCGGTGCTCGAACTACCAGACTTTACCGGAGCTCGGCAGTAAAATTCAAACTCCACTCGCGTTCTCCTCCGCCGATTTATAGGTATGAAAATTTCGAGAAAAAAAATCAAAAACAAAAAACATTAAAATCCGCGTCCGGATCCAGACTTAAATTTTTCTAATTCACCTACTTTAATAATTTGTTTATACATTTATCAAAAATTCTGATTGGTACTGAAATAAACGACCGTTAAAAAAAAAAAAAAATGCTACGAATTCGACAAACGAAAATTGTGAGGGGAAATTACGAGGGTGAAGTGGCAGGGGATGGAGGCAATGACTAATGACAAATTTTTCATGACAGATGCGTTTTCTTTTTTTCAACTTGGAAAATAACGTAAACGGGAGAAATTTTCGAAATTCCCGACGAAGAATTTTTCGCTCGGTTGACTTTTCTTCGTCTTGTTTTTTTTTTTGTTTTTTTTTGTTTCGTTTTTTAGTTTTGCAGCAGGGTTTTTTGGGTCTCATTCGAGCGAGGACTTTTACGAGGCGCGGTGACACGCGAACGATGAGTTTTATTTACTTTCAATTTTTTTCCCCCTTCCCTGTGGAGGTTCGGTGTTGTCTTTTTTTTTTTTTTACTATAATTATATAGGTACTCGAAGTGCAGCTCCACAGATGGCGGACGGGAGCGACCTCTATACACGTCGCCCGGAGCCATCCGCGCCGAGTACGATATTTTCTAGTTCCTGGTACTGCTTGTCTTTTTCTTTTTCTTCCTTTTATCGGCGATAAATTTTTTCCGCCATGTTTGTTCTTTTTTTCTCGTTTTTCTTCTTTTTTCTAATTTTTTTTTTTTTTTTTTTTTTCGTTGACGTTGTTTTTTTTCGTTTGTTCTTGCTCCTGTTGCAATTGGAACGGTGAATAACGCGGTAGTATTTCGCGGGATCGCCGAGGAACGGTGAGGGGCGAGCGCAAGGGGAATTAAGGGGTAGACGAGGAGAGAGAGAGAGGAAGCTCAAGGTTGAAAGAGAAACTGTCTTGGAAGTTTGCGCAGTTGTTTCGCGACGATGTGCATTTTCACTGACTCGCGATTACCATTAGTAACGCGAGGGAAACGTTCCGATCGTACGAGAAACGAAATTTCGGGACTCTTCGCTGGTTTGAGCATTGAGTTTTGGATTTTCACGAATTTCGAATACGGATTCGCCATCCGTGATAAATTTACGATTGATTTGACCCCGGGCGCGTTGCGATACGTTGAGATTTAAGATTGTGCCATTTCGGTACCATTTCTCGGAAGACCGAGGATCAAAGGTACCACGCGACGGAGGTAATTTCAGTGAGCTCGAAACCGGGGTTATCCTCTAGATAAGCTTCAATGTCTTGATTCACTTTGGGACATCGTGAAACGTCGGTATAAAAAAATGGTACCTCGAGCCGCAAAAAATGGCACGATTTCTTTAAAAATTCGTAAAAAATCGTGGAATCCTCGTAGCGGGACGTTCGAAACGGCATTTTGAAGGGGAATTCATTGTCTTTCGAACGAACACGAGGAGGATCGTCCGGGCCAAGCGGAATTATTTTTTTTTTCAAGGGCCGATCATTTTTACGGCAATAAAAATCGTTTGTATTCGTTTTCCTGTGATTTTATAGTTTTTATCGAACGTCCCAACGTGTCTTCGACTATTCTCCTTTTGAAGTGACAAACAAAAAAAAAGAAAAAAAAAAACACGTCGTCGGAAAGACTCCTTTAAGGGGTTCAACGCTCGGTTGGACTTATTTCATTGGAGTAGTTTGAGTGAGCGCGACGTTTTGCCGCGTAGAGTGGGACGAGACCGCGTGGCGTCGTCCTTCTCACTCGTGTAACAAAACCCATTAGCATAATTCGTTGGGTCGCGCGCGAGAGAGCACGATGACAGTGGCTCATGCTAATTACTAATTAGGATTTAGATTCAACGAGCCGCTCGAGCCAAAGGGGGTAATCCCGTGTACGTACATCACCGTACGCGGCACAATCTTGTCGTAGATCAGTTAACACGCGTACATTACCGATGTGTACACACTGCGATCCCACATGTATCAAAACAAGCCTCGAAACCATCCCACTCGTTTTACACCTTTTCCAAATCTTTTTTTTTTTCTTTTTTTGCTTTGTTTGGGTTTGCGTCGAATGCAAATCGAGTGTGCATTAAAAAGGGTTTATTGAATAATTAAACGAATTAAGAATAAATTAATGCATAAAGAAATAAATTAATTGAGCAATGAGTCATTTTATTAGACATTAATACATAAATAATAAACAAAAAAAAAACAAACAAGTAAATAAATAAAGAATTAAATTAATTACATTGATTAATCAATGAATTAATCGATTTATTTGTTTTTTTTTTTTCGTTTATGAAATAATTGATTAATTTGTGGAGTAATAAATCAATGAATAAATAAATTGAATAAAAAAATTTGGTGGTTTGTTTGGGTTTGGGTTTATTGTTCGGGTTGCAGTGACAATTTTTTTAAATAATAATTCGTAAATTATTCTCGAGCTTGTTGGTTACGCGTCCTTAAAATAAGGCGTGCCTACGCGAGCTAACGGGT
>JAPYZI010003884.1:0-20000 GCA_030523105.1 Ophioninae sp. A BG-2022a | reverse complement strand
GAATGAACTTTTCGAAACCAAGGAAACATGGAAAAGTTACGGAGTTCAAAAAAAGTCGCCTCTCCGATTTACAAGATTTAATAAGCCGAGCCTCTTGTTCCTCATTCCACATGTATACACACACATATATATATATTCGACATAGATATACAAACACACGTATCCGTCTCCGTGGTTGCTCCGATCTCGTACTCGACAACGTCGGGCAACCCCCTCGGGGTATTATCCCCCTCGTAGATCTCCTCGATCCACATATCTCGACGTTAGAATAAATAGAATAAATATCGCCACTTATCCGCGTATTTCGCCACGAATCAGGCCGCACTTTGCCCGATTTTTGTTTGTTTGTTTGTTTACATTTCATTTCCTCGAAACGAAGAAAATTTCTCGTTGTTTTCCTTTACTTCGTATTAAATTTATAACTCGTCGTAATAACACGTAAATAATAATAATAATAATAATAATAATAATAATAATAATAATACTAACAAATTACATATAACATATAAAAGGAATATTTAATATTTAATCATAATATATACAACATGAATAATAATGATAATAATAATAATAATTATTATTATTGATGCAGCATTCAGATATATTTTTCAAAAATTAATAACATTAATAACATTTAACGTTTAATCATTTAATATTCCATAAATATTAAATGTTGATTCTAACTATATCTAATATACATATTGAATGATAAAAATATTTAAATAAAACGAAGATATTAATGAACATCTACCATTTCAATCATTTAATGATTTAATACATTTTTTATGTATTTACTATTTATATATGGTATTATTATTATTATTAATACTATTCTTTTTTAATTATTTACTATTACTATTATTTTTCTTTTTTCTTTTTATTACTATCATTTGTTATTATTATTACTATTATTATTATTATTATTATTATTATGCTCTTGAATGAATATTTCGCGTGAAGGATTTTTCGGGTATCGGCGTCTCGATGTGGCGGCGAATCACAATTACGAGTACGTGCATAATTGAATATGTACCACGTGATATCATAATGACAGGATCACGTGACCGGTAGGAGTATGCACGGACACGGCCGTGGCGAAGAGGACGAGCCGAAAAAAAAATAGTGCACCTGTATATATATATTTGGGGTGGGTGAACGAGCTGAGAATCCGAAGGGACACCAAGGGGTTGGGACTTAATGACCGGCTCTTGTGCCTCGTAACGAGGAAAATTTATCAAACGAAAGAAGAGACGGGAAATAGTGTACAGTCAAAATTGAAGGGTAAAATCCGGGCATTATCGAGAGCTCGGCTATTTTTTTTTTATTATACGATTTTACGTGCCACCTGATTATTTATTCATACCTCTGTTTATTCGCTTCTTCGGTGTATTTGTTTTGGACATTTTTTTGGATTATTTATCCAAAAAAATGTCCAAAACAAATACACCGAAAAAATCCAAATGTTTTGGATTATTTATCCAGTGGATAGATTTTTGTATTTTTTACTTAGTTGTCGGCTTGTAGACGATTAAATAAATAAATGTGCTCGTTTATTTTTTTTGTTTCGTCGATTAATTAATTAATTTATAGATTAATGAAAATATTTATTAATGTTCATTCATCGTTCGAACATTTGTTAAGATATTATTTGATTTGTGAATAAATATATATATTTGTCGTTTTATCTAGTCAGCGATTATTAATGTTATTAATTAAACTATCGTTTATTCGTCAATTCATTTGTTTGTTATTTATTTATTTATTGAATTATTGATTTATTGAGTTTGTTTGGGTTCGTTTGGGTTTGTTTGAGTTTTTTATTTATTGAATTATTTATTTTTTGAATGATTTATTTATTGAATTATTGATTTATTTAATTATTTATTTATTTATTTACTCGCGATTTTGCTTGTCGTTGCTTGTTTTCCAATGAATTCGCGGATGAATTTATCGGCGCGTTTTCCTCGATTAATTTATTCGTCGATCATTAAGTTCGGTTTTGCTCGCGCGGGGCGACATACCCGGGGAAAATCCTGCTGTTCGTTTGACGCGACAAAGACGAATAGAATTTATTCGTCGGGAAGCCAAGACTCGCTAGATTTATAAAGTCAATTTTTTTGTTGTTGTTGTTTTTTTTGTCTTCTTTGAGATTTCTCTCTATCTCAAAGCTCACTGTACTTTTTCCCTCTTAAATTTTTCCTGGGTCCGGTAAGTCGTAAAACTCCCGACGACAGTCCTCACTCTTAACAGTCTCCGCTACGATGTTTATTTGTAAAACGTACGTTTATGAGACAGCAACGTAAATTATTGCCGCGAAACAATCTCCCGCACAGTAGCAATTTATTCGCGCACCTATCGACACGTTTCTTCAATTGTTTACTACGGCAAACTCTTTTCTTTTTTATTTCTTTCTTGTTACAAATGTTTTTTTTTTATTTTTCTTTTTCTGCTATTTCCTGTCACGAAGTTTCCCGTCGTTATTTCGCTTTGGGAAAGAAATTCGGCGTGGGAAAATCCTCGATTGGATCAATCAGTAAACAATTAAAAAAAAAAAGAAAACGAAAAATTAAATAAAAATGAAGTGAGCCCGTTACGAACTCTTTTTAAAAATGATTAAAGAAAATTTCAGCAAAACAAACGATTGATCGAAAAAATACGACGAAAAATTAAAATTACATTCAAATGAATCATTTAATAATAAAGACATTATGAAATTATTATTAAATTATATTAAAATTCTATATAACTTAATAATAATTTCACAATAATTACATAACAAATTACATTGAAATTACATGGAAATAAATAATTTCATAATAATGATATGAAATTATTATTAAATTATATTAAAATTCTATATAACTTAATAATAATTTCACAATAATTACATAATAAATTACATTGAAATGAATAATTCAAATGAATTTGAAAAGTTAAACGGAGCGTCGAACTTTAAAACAAAAAACAAAAAAACAAGAAAAACAACAAAAACAAAACTGAAAATGAATTCGAGAAGAAACGAAGGAAATAATAATAGGTCGTTTTTGAGTTTCAATTTTTCTACGATCGAGTGAAGACGACGATCCGAGCGAAGAAGTGATTTTTTTAGACGTTCCCTTCCCCCCCCCTCCATTGGTCGTTCCTTTTGACGGGCATTAATCAAAGATTCAACGTAACGCATTCCTCGGCTGCGGTCGCCGCGGAATCGAGCGATTCATCGGGAAAAACCGCGTTACACATATAACGTAACACGTGCAGCAGCCCCCGGGGGTACCGGATATACGCTCGCGCGACCTCTATACCCGGCGACGTTGCCGCGCAGCGTTGGCGTCGGCGGAAGGAATTACGCAATGAGCAACGACAGAACCTAGAGAGAGAGAGCGAGAGAGAGAGAGAGAGAGAGAGAGAATCCCGCTCGCGGTATTGGCATTGACGCGACAAGCCACTTTTCATCCGCGTATACGTTTGTCACTCCCCGAATGGAAGCAGTAAAAAAAAAGGAAGGAAAAAAAGAATTAAAAAAAAAAAAAAAAACACCGAAAAAAAAAAGAAAAAAAAAAGAAAAAGGAAACAAACCGGCCGACGTAACGTTGGCCAGACGAGGTAACGTTGCGAAAAGTCTCGTTACGAAAAGGATCGCTTAAGGAAACGAGAGGAACAGCTGACGAACGAAAAAAGATCGCGTCGCGTTACTCTCGACGTTTTCGATTTAATTGATAACGATATCGCGAAGGGATATCGATAACCATTGATAACAATGATAACGGGGACATTGATGTAATTGTACATTGAAGTCGTAACGAGGAAACGATAAGACGATTTCATGGGGTATGGATAACTCTGATAATAGAATTCTGATAAAATCGATAAAAGAATACTGATTAAAATCGATTAAAGAATTTGCTGATTGCGTTTGGAACGTTTTTAGGAACACTGGGTATTTACGTAACTGGGTATTGACGAAATCGACGATAAAACTTGATAAAACTGTTAACAGTGATAACACTGATAACGGGATATTGATAAAAATCGACGATAAAACTTGATAAAACTTCTAACAGTGATAACACTGACACCGGGATATTGACAAAAATCGACGATAATTGATAAAACTGCTGATAACGATAACACTGATAACGAGAAAAATTAAAATAAAAAAAAAAAAAAAAAAAAAAAAAAAAAAAAAAAAAAAAAAAAAAAAAAAAAAAAAAAAAAAAAAAAAAAAAAAAATGCTTTTCTCTCCTCGCGATTGAGTCGCATCGCGAGACTCGATTGACTGATAGAAGCGTCCGGTTCAACATCGTTTTCGCGGCCTATTTTCACGACTTGTCTCCTTCTTTTCTTTTACTCGCAACGGCCAAACGGGAAAAAAAAAAAAAAATGAAATAACGGTTCATCGGTTTCTTCGAGGGCACGCGTTATTATTGATGACGTTGCGTGACGTCGAGAGGCGCCGAAGAGAGGGCAACCCATCGTGCACCAGAGCTCGCATCAGCCACAGGTGGTTCCCAAGGGAATTCGTTGTCTCTTCGTATCCAACCCCCTGACCCCCCCTCCCCTTCCCCCACTTCCCCCTCCGCCATCCCCGCGGTTCCTCTAACCTCCAACTTCTTTCTACCTTTTCGTACGTGTGCATCTCTTTTTTGCACCCCGAAGGGTAAAATCGAGTATTTTTATTCCACGCTCGCTGCTCACGAGTGAACAGGTGTTGGATACATGTCAGGTGGTACCGAGACTCCAAACTGCCAACGAAATTTCTCCTTTCTCGTCGGCCCTGCGAGACAAATTTGCTGACTCTTTCAAAAAAAAAAAAAAAAAAAAAAAAAAACAATATATATATGTGTACACGCATACATATATTAATAATAATAATAATAATAATAATAATAATGAAATAAAAAATATATTCGAATAATCCAATGCAATATAATACGTAAAGTAACGTAAGAATATATTTGATATTTTATTTGTACGATTTTTTATACATAATATATTATAATAATGAATAATTGTATAATACATACGTATATATAAATCTGTAAATATATAGTATATTATATAATCATAATAATAATGATAATTATTATAATTATATTATTAGAATTGTTATATCAATGAATGTTATATTTATTTATAAATATACGTAATTAAAAAAATAATAATAAATAAATTAAAATAAAAAAATTAAATAATAAATCAAAGGAAAAATGGAAACGCTCCCCGGATTCGTAACGATCACCCTCGCTGGAGTATGCACGACTTACGAGTCAAGAAAAAACAAAAAAAAAAGAAAAAAACAGAGGAAGAAGGAAGAAACGAAAAAGGAATGGGAGAACGGTAAGATAACAAACAAGAAGAAAGAAAAGGAGGAGGAGGAGAAGAAAAAACGAAAGACGCGTTCTCGTCTCTCGTGGACGTTTCTTCGTGAACCGAGGCAATGGGGGTGAAACGCGGGTGATGAGGAGAGGAGGAGGGGAGGGGGGGGGGTTGAAGGCATTATCGCGTGACGAGCCAGTTTAAAACTCGTTACTCGTGAGGGACATCGTGGTACTCACTCAGAAATAGGTATAATTCGTACATCCATAAACGTGGATGCACACATACGTATGGGCAATTCCAAATCGACTGGGATCGCCCATTGTTCCTCCGGGTGTCGAGATTATTATCGAGCAAATCGTCGACCGATCCTCGGAACGATGAAAAATAAAAATGAATTTTAAATTAACGAAACAACATTTTTGTTTAAAAATATTTTCGAAAATGCAGGACAAAAAAAAAAAAAAAGAAAACGTAATAATCGTAATAACGATAATTAATAAAAAGAAACGATAATTATTAGGATTATTTGTTTTTATAATTATTTATTTTTTATTCCAACAAAAAAAAAAAAAAAAGATCGTTGAAGTAGTAATAATAATTTTATAACAAACGATGAAATTATGTGAAAATAATAATCAATTCGTGGTACAGTAATTCGTATAATATTTCTCGCAATTATTATAGAAATAGTAATAAAAATGATCGCAATATCAATAATATTAATATTAATAAATAAAAAAATGTATAATCATATTAAACTCGTTAATTTGTTTTTCCTTTCGTTTCAATAATTTTAACAACAATAGCGATAAGGTAGGCTGTATTAAAAACGAAAGAATTTTTCTACGAATAATCACGTGTCCGATTTATCGTGGCAATTGTTGGCGTTTCTTCCGCGATACGAGGTAAAAAACATAAAATGAGCGAGAGAGAAGATTGAGCAAACGAGGAGAATAAAAATGTATAAAAGAAATGTTTACGGGAGCGAAAAATTTCTTCGTCGAGTTATCTAGCATCTGTCTTTCTTTTGCTCTTTTCGTTCTTCTTTCCTCTTTTAATACACCCCCACCCCCCACCCCTTGTACTCTTCGCGGGCCCCCTTCAGCCCGGTGCCATTCCGAGGAGGGCAAACTTTGAGTTTGTCAATTATTTTTTGTTTTATCGTCGCGACTGAGAGTTAGACGGAGGGAGGGGGTGCGGGGAGGGGGTAGACAGAGTGAAAAAGAGAAAAAGGGGCGAGTATTAAGGGGGTGGCAAAAGTTCTCGACTTCCCTAATAGTCACTAGAGTTGTATCGTACGTACAGGTATACAGTGCATAAAATTCTGTCAAACTTCGTGTGTCCACGAACCCGGTCCGTATAAATTCACCAAACGTCCCAAACTTTTTTTACCCCTCCCTCGGTGCTTCTCCTTTTCCCTCCCCTTTCTCTCTCTCCTCTATTGAATTTATTTCCCTGGTCTTTTTTTTCTTCGACTTTTTTTGTATTTTATTTTCACTGCATCGTCTGAATGCACGCGAAGCGAGAGAGAGAGAGAGAGAGAGAGAGAGAGAGAGAGAATTATGGAATTTGATATTTTGTTTATCAAGTCCTGGAACTTTTCGGCCAAATTACGAAAGAACAAAATAAAAGAATTCGAAAAAAAAAGAAAATCGAGATTAAACAATATTCCATAAACAATGTAAAAAAAAAAAATAGACGAGATTAAGCAAACCCCAACATACCCAAACAAACCCAAACAAAAAAAAAAAGAATTCGAAAAAAACGAATAGACGATATAATATAAAAAATAAATGTGTAGTACAAAATGATAATCACCGAACCAAAGAGCAACAAAAATATATAGATAAAAACAAACGAAATAAAAAAAAAACCAAATTTAATAAATTCTTGTATAGTTTATAATAATAAGTCGTTGTTATTAAAGCTTTTGGAGAAATTATATAATTGCAATAATATCCTCGATTAATTATAGAAAAAATAAATAAATAAAAAATACATATCTACTGTTATATCATAACCCAAACAAACCTAAACAATTATTGTATTATATAATAATAATAATAATAATAATAATAATAAAAAGAATAAAAACAAAAACAATAATAATAACAACATTAATCGTTACAATATTAATTATTAATCCAACATAAAAGATAAATAATCTAAAATAAATCCACACAGTTATATATTGTTTATCAATAATAAACAATAATTCTGGCTGATGTTACGACTGCAACAATTTCAAAAATAATCGGGACTGTAATTGCACGATTGTGTTGGAGGGTGAAATCGCGGAGGAGAAGGTCGGAAAGGGAATTCCGTAGAAATGCGAGGGCTGAGGGCAAAACGGCAAGAGGGAAAGAGAGAGAGAGAGAGAGAGAAAGAGGCAGCGTCGTGAGTGCTGGAGGAGGAAGGGGGATGCATTAACGGGAAGTTTAATCGTCGGAGGCGCGCGCCGGGTCAGTCGAGCCTCTCGTGGGGTCAATTAGCGCTGCTCAACACTCCGAACCCTCTTTCTCCCCCCCCCCCCTCCCGCCCCTCTCTTCTTCGCCGTTCGAGTCGACTTTCGACTTCAATCGAGCGGTGACAAACGCTCTACAATCAGGGCGAGACGTAAAATTTGCCGAGATAAAGTTGGACGCTCGTTGATTCGTAACGTTTGGGTCATCACCGCAAACCCAAACGAACCCAAACGAGGAAAAATCGGGCGTTGAATACGTGTCAAGGGTGAAGAGCCAGTTTAATTCGATTCTGGTGCTGTGCGATTACAGTCTCGAGATAGAGAGAGACCGCGAGTGAACGGGAAGGTGGAGGGGGGCAGAGGGAAAGCAGTTACCTTTCTTTTAGGCCGCCCTCGTATATATAAAGACTTTGGGAATTCTTTCTGAAACGGCCTGCTGAGGCAAAGAATGGACGGATGTGGATGAAAGAGGGAGTGCGCGCGCGCCTGGATTCCACGGGAGAGAGAGAGAGAGAGAGAGAGAGAGAGAGAGAGAGAGAGAGAGAGAGAGAGAGAGGAGAGAGAGGGAGGGAGAAAGGGAAAAGGTACTCGGTGATCTGACATCGCGTACAACCTGTCGCACACTCTCTTGTTCTCGCTATATCTCTCTCTCTCTCTCTCTCTCTCTTTCTCTCTTTTTCTTTCCCTTTGCTGTCTTTTACTCCGTTTCGCTGTACTCTCTCCCTCCTGATTTTTCTTTCTTTCTCTCTCACTGCCTCTTTTGGTATTCCTGGTTTTCGATCTTTTTCCGTTTCTCTTTTTTTTCTCTCTCTTTCTCTCTTTTTCTCTTTATTTCTGTCTCTTTATTTCCCTCTCTTTTTATTTATTTATGTTTATTTATTTATTTGTCTTTATATGTTTATTAATTTGTATGTATTTATTGATCTTTATCTATTTATTCGTATTTATCTATTTATTTATCTTTATCTATATATTCATATTTATTTATTTACTCATCTTTATTTATTAAAGTTTACGTTACGTTGTCGGTTTATTATACTCTTAGACGTTTAAATTCGATTACTATCTACGTCACCTTATTTATTTATTGTCTTCGTTTTATTGCTCGATTTCATTGGCACATTTTGTTTTGTCATTTTCGTTATTATCTTTATTGTATCATTATGTTTATGCTTGCTTTGCCTACTTTGCCCGAAAGTTCGCTGGGACGTTATAAAATATATCAATCAATCAACCTCTCTTTCTCTCTCGCTCTCTCTCTCTTCTCGATTCTCTCTTCCCTCCCTCCCCGCCCCCTTTCCACTCCCTCCATCTCTCCACGCCTCCGCTTTGCACGCTGATTTTCTTCCGAGGGCTCGACTCCTACTTTCGTGTACGAACGGCCACGTCCTGGTACTCGAGGATCGATTCTTTTCGGGCCGGACGCCAAAATAAGAGAACGAGAAAGAGAGAGAGAGAGAAACGCCCAACGACGAAGAGGGAAGGTGATGAGGGTACCGCGAAATTTATTCGGTCCCACATTTGTCAGCGAGTACATGCCCGTCTTAATTGATTTCCCTTTTTCTATTTTGTTTATAAAACGATATCCCAACAATCCTCCCCTTAAACAAACAAAAAATTACGTCCCTTCAACAAAAATCGCTTTAACACGATATCCTACTTGAATTTTTTTCACTTTCAATTTTTGTCTGTACACATTAAAAAAAAAAATATATATATATATATATATGTTTCCAGAATTTTCCATAAAAATAGCAGTAATAACAATTATTAATATTTGTCGAAAAAAAATATTCGCAATATTAACAAATGTTTAATCATTACGAATAACAACAACGACAATAATAATTTTACTTTATTTTTTATAATAATTAATACAATAACTGTATTATATTATATATTTTTAATGATTTGTTATATATTATTATATTAATTATATTAATATAATTCATTAATAATATAACAATAATAATAATAAATAAATAATTAAAAATATATAAAATATTAATAATAATATATAAGTAACATTTTTTAAAAATAAAGTAAAATAAAATGGCAATATTTAATAGCCGTTGAAGGCAATGATAAATAAAATAAGAAGAAAGGTTAAAAAACAGCGACGAAAGTGTTTGGGATAGAGAAGGTGCATCTCGATTTGCAGCACGAGGGCCAGGGATAATAAACCGACGTAACCGAGGGCTTCGTCGTTAAACGGAAAATATCGCACGGAAAGATACTTTCCCAAGCTTCTCGGAGTGGATCGCGAGCCGCGTTGGCCGGTAACGCGAAGAACCGCGTCGGCCCGCTTTTATACTCGGAGCGAATAGCGCGGGCGCGCGCAAGCCCGTCTCTACGGATTTAACGCTCCTCGCTGGGGCACCGATCGGTACTACTCTATTTCGCCTCGGCGTAAATAAATTTACGAGTGCGAAACGCAGCCGCGTTCACCGTCGCGCGGAAACACGGATTTTTATCCCTTCCCCTTAATCGTAGATTCTCATTTTATTTCCTTTTTTTAAAAATTTTTTTATTAATTTTCAATACAAAACTTCATTTTTTTTTTGTAAATATTCCTCAGTTATGAGCATCGTAAAACGATTTGTTAATTAATTCGAAGTATTTTATCATTATTTTGAAAAAATATAATCAATATTTTTAAATATAATATATTTTTGATGTTATTGTATAAGTTAAAGAATTGAAAAATACAACATTTCATATTCTTTCTCATCTCTTTATTCGAATTAAGTATTGAAAAAATAATTTTCTATATTCATTCATTTATTTATTTATTTATTCATTTTTATATAAATAATAATCTGTATATATTCTATTCCTCATTTATCAATGTCGTAAAACAATTTCTTAATTAATTCGAATTATTTTATCATTATTTGAAAAAATATAATCAATATTTTTAAATATAATATATTTTTGTTGTTATTGTATAAGTTAAAGAATTGAAGAATCCAAAATTTCATATTATTTACCATCTATTTTATTTTATAAAAATTTTGAAATAATAATTTACCTTATTTTTATCCATTCATTCACTTATTTTTACATAAATAATAATCCGTATATTTACGGACAAGAAAATAAAAACAATATTGCAAAATATAATTCTTTTTCTTGATTAAATAAATTTATATTTACACGTACGTAAATTAAAGCGTATAAGAAGAGACGAGAAACCGTAAAGATCGCGTTTTCAGTCCGGCGTTTATTATTGTTTTTCGTGAGGTACGTGTACACACGTATACGTGAACATATTTATGTATATATATATATATATATATGCGATATCGTGTCGGAAGTGCCGAGCGTACGAAATATCGATCGTTTTCCCTCCGAGTCGGAGCAGTGCCGAGTTCTTAATAACAATAATAACAACAACAACAACAATAATAATATTAATAATAATAACAACAAAAAAAAACGATAAATCCGTGAACTCGCGTTCTCGTTGTCGTTTCGGTCGCTTTTCTTGGCCAAAGGGCTTGCATAAACGTACTACGTTATACATTCCGTACAACCTCTATGTATTTATCCGTACGAATATTTTTTAAAAATATTCACACCAAATTTAGCGTGGAAAAAAATTTTTATAAACGATAAATCGTATAGTAGGAATATTAATAACGACAATAATCGTAATATTAATTACGAAAAAAGGAAAGAAAAATTCGCGAACGAAAATAATCGTAAAAATCAAAAATATAATTAAATAATTTTTTGCAAAATTCGTATAAATATATAATAATTAAAAAAGCGATAAATTGGAATAGTAGCAACGTTAATAACTACAACAATCGTAATATTAATAATGAATAAACGAGAGAAAATTAAAAAAAAAATGAAAATTATAAATAAATAAGTGAAAAATATAAATAAATATATAACAATTAAAAAAACGATTAATTGAAGTATTAGCGATATAAGTAATAACAGTAATCGTAATAATAATTACGGAAAGCGTGAAAAAAAAAAAAATTCGCGAGCGAAAAAAATCCTTTGGACGAAAAGTGTTAAAAAAAAGTCAAAATTCGATTATCGAGATCCCGATGAAGTTTGATGGGCGATCGTTACGTTAAATTTCATTCTGGTCAAACACAAATCCGAATAAAAAAAATATCACAGGTTAGGCAGTAACGTACGTGCAGGGTTAACAATCGTAGATTTTCCACAGTCGACACGTGTGAGTATGTGTATCTACGTATATAGATATAAATAAAGGAAAATAACGGGGCTCGTGCATATCGATCGTCAGCGTCTGGCCTAGCGATATCTCGTCATCGTCACGTCGGTGACAAGAAAAGTTTGTTATTCAAATTGTCGGGCAGCTCGCGCGCCACCTACTTCGCGTATACGCGCGCCTCCGTACGTTATTGCGGAAGCGGGAGACCAACAGATTTTCTTTTTATAAAGATTGTTTCTTTTGTCTTTCTCTATTTTTGGCCACATTTTTCTTTTTGCCATTTTGCGTTTCCGATGCTTTTTTTTTTCAATTTTTTTTTGTACTTCAGTTTTACACGAGAGCGCGATATCGATTTTTACAAAATTTTATTTATTTATTTTCTCTATCGGTGTTATTTGTAATTCTCACTTTTCTATTTTGTTTGTACATTTTAATTTTGATTTTAATTTGAATTTTTGTATTTATTTTTATTTGTTTCTATTTGTTTTCATTATAATAAAAATTATTATTTATCTACTTATTTTCATCATTACTTATTTAAAAAAAATGATAATAAGTATCATACGTGCGTATTGATTAATTTTTCTATTTTTATTTCTACTATTATTACAATTTTTTTTATTTTTTCGTTAAGTTCAGTTTTATTTGTTAATTCTCATTTTTATTCGACCCCCTTTATTAATTCGTTAGATTTAATTTAATTGGTTAATGTTTCGTGTCCGTAATTTTTTATTCGTCAATTTTTATTATCATCGTCATTGCTCTTTTCCGTAAAACTTTGTGTCATTTCAGTATTTTCGTATTTACGATTTTATTTTTTTTTATATTTCGAGGCTACGCGGATAGGGGTATTTCTTTTGGCCAGTCGTAAATTTAACGACCGAATGCCACACGCGACGATTGACGTTAAATAAGAAGAAAGAAAAAAAAAAGAAGAAAAAAAATGAGTCCGCGAAGGAATACTTGTACGTGTACACACGATGTTGCAAAATTTATGGTTCACGCTCCCAAATGGATGGATATGCATGTGCCGGTGGCTTAAGAGTAGTCGAGAGGCGAGTTATGTCGAGCAAATGGTAGACCACGTAAAAAAGAAAAAAAAAACAACAACGAACAACAAAAAAGTAAAGAAAACGTAAAAAAAAAAAAAACAGTGCTGGAGGTATAATTCGAGCGATTCGTCGATTTATCGCCACTCCTTTTTCCGCCCTATCGGCAGTGTTCCTTTGTCGCCAGTGAACCGGGTTTCACGAATTACGTGTTTAGGATAGCCTTTCACGGAATCGTACGAGATTATTCCAAATTGAATGTTCGGAATCGAAGCCGACGTTTTTCCGTCTGTATTTCTCTTTTTTCCGTTTTTTTTTTTTTTGGTTTTTTTTTTTGGTTGGTTGCTTCCTTATTTGTCAATGTATACATCGATTTGTTTATTTATCTCGAGTTTAGTCGTGTTGCGTTTTTTCCCCTCATTTTATTTTTTTTTTTGTTCGTTCCGCTCACGATCGCCTCTCGACGCCATTTTTACTTCATTATTTTTGTTGGCATTGTCGCTGCCGTTTCGCAAGCGCAGCGCGAGGAATGAATTAACGAAGCATGAAAACGCGCACCGATCGTGACCGAGCGCGAATTTAGCCCGCGGTAACGTAATCGACGATCGCCCGATCGCGCTAACTCGCGAAAGTGTCGTGAGACCGTTTTTTCTTTTTGTTTTTGTTTCCCTCTCTGTTTCTTTTTTCCTCCTCTTCGTTTTAAGCTCTCCGTTTGTTGGTTGTTAATTTTTTAGAGGCGTTCCATTGGCTCCCCCGGGCTGCGGATGGGCCCGATCGAGAGCCAAGGGTCGTTCGGATAAAATATAATTTTTGTACCAACGCTGTGTCGTATTTGAACGGTTTTATCGAAAATGGCCATAATGGTACCCTCGGGTTTCGAGGGATTTCGGGGTCCTCGAGGGGTCTAAACGATAGCAAATTTTCCGGGCAGAAAAAGATGTGGGAAGAGATATTTCGAAATTTTGAAAATTGGTGACGGAAAGTGCCATAAAACGGTAATTGAGTACCATTTTTTTTAGCGCGAGCGCTGAGAGTCGATAACGGTAATGTTGAAATAATAGTGGCGCGTGTTAAGTCGATGCTCGATTCAAACCGAATCGAGAATTGCTAAAACAAAGTGACATTTTTACGATTGGGGCCGTTTTTCGGCGCACGCGTGACTCCGTGATTCGATGTTTGGACTCGGTGTTTACCGCGGTAAGACGCGCTGAAAATTGGAGGTATCTTTGATGCTGGTGGTTCGACGGAGGTACAACGCGGTACCCCGATCTCGTCCCGTTCTACATCGTCTAAGACATGGGCCGAGCAAAATCCGAACGATAGGTAACACGATCGCCCCGCCCTAACCAATTCGGAAATAATAAACAAAAAGAGAACGAGAGAGAAAGAGAGAATGCTCAGTGAAAAAAAAAGAACCGGAGAATAAAAAAAAGAAACAACAACCGCGAGATGAATGAGCGAGGGAAGAATGATGAAAAAGAAAAATAAAAAGGGCACCGAAGGGATCGACATAAAGGCCATCTGATAAGCTCTATATATGCGCCCGTACTTTGTGAGAGCCAAGCCAAAGGGAATCCGTCTCGTGGTCGTCGAAAAACCGCAGGGACCTTTCCCGAAATCTTCGCGTATCGAAATTTCGTTAAAAAGCGGTTACGACGGGAACGTCACGATTCGGTACCATTTTTGTGTCTCGGAAGTATTGTCGGTATTTTTTTTGTATTCATCCGGATCGAATGAAACGACTATCCATATTCCTGTATTACTCCGATTGACAAAGGCTCTATTCCGATCCGGGTACCATTTTAGGTGCCATTTTTCTCAATTCGAAAAATTGTCGTTTTTCATCCGCGACCATCTTCGTTCTGATCATATTATATTGGGATAGATATTACCGGAGGTACCATTTTCGTGCCATTTTTAATTCGCGTCTCATCAGGGTACCATTATTGTGAAATTTTACTTTCTTCTCCAAAAAAACTATGGGCCATCGTTTAGACTCTAACAAAATGATATTTTTCACTTTTATCCGCGTCCACCATCCACCCTTATCAACGTTCAACCCTCCAGAATTCCTTCTCGGCCAAATGGAAAATTAAATCGTACGAATAAATCTGAGAGGGCAACGTGAATGATCCGAGGATTTTAGACTCTCTCTTCGAGGATTATACGCGCCAAGGAAATAAAGGCACGTTTGCGAAAGGGCCTCATCGGAGTCTCCCTATCTCTTTTCCTCCTACGGAGAGTTCGGCGACGAGACGGTGGGCGGGACGGGCCTCTGGGGCTCCAAGGCGATCCACTCCGAACCTCACCGCGTACGTATATATACCATATTTCCTCAGCACCTTTTTCTCTTCGTTTATTCTTGTGGGCCTTAGCATACGCTTACACACGTTTACATTCATAGGCATATTTAAATATATAAATATACACATATTTATAAAACGTATACATTTTATTAATTTACAGTGATAATTAATTAATTAATAGTAGTAATTACAGTAAATTTATTAATTTACAGTAATCATTTCTGTAATTATTAAATTACCGAATTTATTAAAATAAATTCTGTAATAATTAAAATTTCGAAATATTATAAACTGAATTCCAATATTTATCAAATTACTGAAAACATCAATACGTCATAGTAATCCATAAAACTTCGAAAACAAAAACTAACGAAAATCTTGGTTTCGATTATCGAAGAAACAGCAAGTTTCAACTTTTCGAAAAAAGGATAACCGATACTCAAATAATTTGATAGATCAATTATTCGTATGAACAACCAATCTCCAAAATGTCTACAAATTCGATATTTTCGTTTCACTGTAAATAAAAAATGTTTTTCTAAACTACAAAATAAATAATAAAAAAAATAAATAAATAAAAAACGTTGGGAAATTAAGTATAATACGATAACTGAATAAAACGTAATTTCGGAATGATCCCTTTACAATTTTCTAATCGAAAGGACTCTCAATCGTCACTTCTTGAAAGTACGAAAAAAAAAAAGAAAAAAAGCCATAACGAAATTTTGATTAAGGATTTCATTTTTTTTTTTTTTTAATTCTGAAAGCCCGAACACTTAGCCCTCGACCTTTGCAGGCCCAAGGGACTCGGGACCCTTTTCCTTCTCCCTCAGTACGATTTAAATCCGTTATATAACATTTTTTCTCTCCTCTCTCTCTCTCTCTCTCTCTCTCTCTCTCCATCCCGTCTCGTCCTTTCTCGAAGGGTTCGTACGTTCGGAGTCTGCGCCTCATTGGGATTCGCGTCTTGACGCATTTCGAATTCACGATGAGCAAACCGAGAGAGAGAGAGAGAGAAAGAAAAATAGTCGGAAGGGCAAAGGGAAAGAATGACGAAGCGAGGAGACCCTTGGAAGGGTTGTGTCGTGAGGGAAGGGCCGGGGTGCATACGTCGCGAATGAACGATCAAGATTAACACGAGCAACGGTCCCAAGTGGAAAAAGGCACAGGTTGAGGACGACAGGATCGATTTCTCGATTGAGATGTCCTCCGCGATTCTTTCTCTCTCTTTCACGAATGCATTGAAACCAGGGGTAGTGTCCGAGGGGGGGGGAGTGCAGATCGACAATTTTACACACGTCTTTTCTCCAACGCGTTGTTGTTGTTTTTTTTTCTTCTCGTACGTCGTTGCTTTTTTCGTCCTTTTTTTAGACTTTTTCGTCGTGTTTGATTTTTTGTCTTTCTTTCTGTCTCTCTCTCTCTCTCTCTCTCCGTTTCTCTCTCGTGGCGAGCTTTGCACCGCGAAAAGACTTGACGTACGATGTGTCAGCAGTGACAACTGGCGCAAGCGCTACCTGAATACGCAATGAACCAGGCATTTATATTTATGTATATACGAATGTGTGTGTTTATATATATATATATATATGTGTATATATATGTGTGAACGAGGGGCTAAAAATTTTTTTGCGAGTAATACAATAACGATGACAGTCATAGATATTATGTGAAAAATGATATAATAGTTTTTCAAGCTTTTTCGTGGTGACAGTGAAAAAAAGGTTGTTACATTTACATCGTTAAAAATTGAACGTTTGTTGATATTAAAAATCATAATTAAAATCAGTTAATACCATTATTATTATTACGAAAAATGATTGATTAATTAAGCAATTATTGATTTTTTCTATCTTCGTAATAATCAATAAATAATTATTTTATTTTTTCAATAACAACTGAACGAATAATCGTCGAGTATGAGTATGGAATAATTAATGAAATACTTATTAAATTCAACGTATTTATTCAATTATTCTTGAATGAATAAATCAATGAATAAACATTGAATAACTATAATAAATAACATAGATAAACAATAACCAAATTAACAAACATTTTAGCTTTCGATTAGTTTAAACAACATTTTTCGACAGTGTTTTATTCCTTCTACTATTCCCCTTATTTCCGATTTTTCCTCTTTTCGTTCACCCTTCCTTTTTCACTCGAGTTTGATCGTTGGCTTTTCGGAAAACGGGAGCGCCGCGTTTAGTCTTTTTGCGTAACGAGAGCGGTGTCTCTCGATGCTGGTAGTGGTGATCGGCAAACCGCGTACTATGGAAATTGCGCTGTACGCGTTTCGCGATAAAGAGAACCGCGCGAAAGAGAGAGACAGAGACAGAAAGAGAGAGAGAGAGAGAGAGAGATATACAAAAACGAGTTTCTCGTATTGCCTCCGGAATTTTATGGAGATTTTAGAAATTCTGCAGATGGTAAAACGAGAATATATATCTATACACACACAACCACGCGATCACATATACATATACATATATATGCAATTCGGATACAACGCAGTTTGTGCACGTGTATGGGTTCCGAGACTGCTGCGAGAGCGCAATTCCGCGGGCATAACTATGCGGTACATTCTCTCCGTGCTTCGAAGCACGGGAGAGAGGCAGAGAGAGAGCGAGAGAAAGAGAGAGAGAGAGAGAGAGAGAGAGAGAGAGAGAGAACTTTACTCTTTTTCTCTCCATGTGTAGAGCTATATATATATATATATATATATATATATATATATATATGCACTATGTGTGCATGTACATACGTAAGACGGGCCGAAAGAGGCGCGCGTGAAACAAACGAAATACCGAGGAGCGAGTAGGATAGTAAAAATAAAAAAGAGAAAGAAAGAGAGAGAGAGAGAGAGAGAGAGAAGCGGAAGAAAATTCAAGAGTCGTACACTCGAAGAGGGAACACAGCACGAAAAGAGAAAAAAACGAGAACGAGAGAGGGAGAGAGAGGGATCGAGCGAGAGAGGGGGGAGGAGAAGAAGGAGAAAGGGGAGCAAGAAAAGGAGCCTCGGATACCTTGGAGTACTTCAAACGATCCCGCGATGCTTTCCACCCCGGCCACACGCCGCATAGCGCCCTCTCCTTTCTCTCTCTTTCTTTCTTTCTTATTTTATACCCCCAAACTCTTCTCTCTCTCTCCCCTTCGCTCCTCCCCCCCTCCCTCCCTCCGACCGCCAAATCCCTTTGGATCCTTCCTATCCGCGCGATCCTGCTACTCCGGATTCCTGTAATTGTTCATTTTTGCGAATTCTTACGGCTATCACGAATACGTACACGACCGGGAAACACAGACGGCCATTTGTAGGGAGCGTGCATCGGGGATGAATATCGCGATTACTCGGTGGAGAAATATCGCTGCATACGTTTTAATATCTGTATATTTATATACAGGGTGTCTCACGATGGAACGTCGTCCGTGAAATCGGGGATGCCGGGTAGGAAGGGGGGAGGGGGGGGGGGTGAAATTCTGAGTCGATTGATACTGGCATTTATGGTTACCGGATCAACCAGTGAATTATTATTCATTTTTGGTTGATCCGGTAACCATAAATGGTTGTGTCTGCTGGTGTCCGCACTCCGGCTCGTCGGTGTGAGGGATCGCATGTGGCGGTAGGTACCTCGTGTTGGTAAGCGGAAAACTCGAAACAGTTACCGAGTTTGGACGTTTAGTGTCAGGTTGCAGATCTATGCCGATGTAAATGCGATTATCTCGTGGAAATTTTGGATTTTCGGGGAAATTAATGGTTGATTCGTGTTCAGGGGAGAAAATTACATCGTAATGGAACATTTAAAAAAATATTAAAAATCGAACATTCTTTTCGATTTTTGGGGGAAAAAAGTTTTTTCACTAAATCAGGGATAACTTTTTTTCCTTTGGGATTTGATACTCCATTTTGCGCTCAATTTCTTCGTTATGATTTTCCCTTCAATATGCTTTTTTGATCATTGAAATCCGATGGTTTTTTGATTTTTGGCAGAATTTCAAAGTTGGACCATCGATTTTTGCTAATTTTTCCATACGTACCCCTTTGCGTTTTTTTAGCGATTTTTCGAGTGGACTTTCCGGGGAAACTATGAGAGATATCGATACGAATCCAACGCCATTATCTAAGTTAGGAAAAAACCTTTTCCAAACCCACCAATTGAATCCCCAGAGCCTGGGACTAGGCCATCCTACAACCTTTTGAAATATCGTGATTTTTGAGATTCTGGAAAAGCGGTCCGGAAGGACGAAATTTTTTTTTTTTTCGTTTTTAAACTCTTAAAAGGATCTATTTGATCGGAAATTTTCCGCTGATTACGAATATGCCCGAGTTTTTGCCGTAAGTGGAAAATTAGACTGGGAAAATGCGAAAAACCTTTTCTAGTCTATTTTTATGATGTTTCTTTTCTTTTTTTTTCGATTCTTAAACTTTTAAAAGGGTCTATTTGATCGAAAATTTTATGCTGATTACGAATGTCATAAAATTTTTGTCGAAAGCATGGAAGGAAGCAAAGAAAAACGTGTTTTAAGTTGTTTTTTACGATTTTTTCATAGAAATTTTGGGTTTTTGTGGAAATGAATGGTAGATTCGTGTTCAGGGGATCAAATTACATCGTAAAGGACCTATAAAAAAAATATTAAAAATCAAAAATTTTTTTCGATTTTTGGGC